>WEKY01045515.1:359780-639485 GCA_013390045.1 Picathartes gymnocephalus | reverse complement strand
TTTTTTTTTTTTTTTTTTCCTTTCTCTCCTCAGCATTTGGCTGGGGGAAGGGGGAGGTTACGAGCACTACAGATGCATAGGCTGAGCCTTTGTCTGTGGAGGGGGAGGGCGAGGGGGAGAGAGAAGAACAGCAAGAGAGTATTAGCCATGGCAGCCGAGAATAGCCCAGAGCACTATAACTAATTTTGAGGGGCACTGATGCATTGTACGGGCTGTGTGCTGTTTGGTCTGAGGGGGCCCCTGTTGTGAAGCAGCAATCAAGAGGACATTTTGTTAAGTGACCAACAGCTGTCATCTGCAAGCCCAGAGTGGGGAAGGAGGGAGCAAGGGGAAGGGAAAAGGGAGGGGGAAAGAAAAAAAAGAAAAAGAGCATTTGTCCCTTGGAGGCAGAGCACATTAATCCACCAATCTGCCACAGCTTTAACTCTAAACGTGCTTGGTGCCTCCGAAGACTCGAGCTCCACAATCAGCCACCCGGAGAGATGGGCACCTCTCGCCCTGCTCCAGCCTGCCAGATGCAGGGAGCTTCTCTACCTCTGCGGGTTGAGAAACCAACGCTAAAAATACTGTTTAAGTCTCTTTTCATTCCATAAAATTGAGTTGATCTGCTGCAGCTTAGGGTCAATCCCTCAAGGACTGTTTTTCCCCCCTTCCCTTTTCCTTAGCACTCATAAATTAATCAGGAAGACCCTGACTAAGTCATTTCATGCTGTACAACATAAAAGAAAGTCCCCTGATGATCCATGCAAGGATCTATTAAAAGCGGGAGGAGGGAGGGAGGAAGGGTTAGGGAAGAGGGAGAAAAGCGGGGGAAAGGAAAAAAATCTCAACCTTTTTGATATTTTAGGATAAAAGCTGGAGGACTTTGTTACGAATTCTAGCCAACATCAAAACACCTTAAATAATTCAAAGAACATGTTAAAGGGAAGAAACTGAATGTTGCTCTGATGTTCAGTTGATGCAACGAAGAATATTACCCAAAACAGCACAGCCTGTTAAGGGAGACAGCAGCCTTGAGCATTTCAGTTCTTTAGAAAAATGTCAGAACCTGTAAAAATCATAATTTCCAGCAACTTTTTTTTTTTTTTTCTTTTTGCATGATATAAACTCAGCGAGACTGAAATGTAGGTTTCTGACAAGCTGTTAACAAGACAACTTTAGAAATCTGTCTGGAGCTCTCAGGGAGATGGGCTGCCATTTCACTGCTTCGAAGAAGTTCATGACATGACAAGCAAAAATCAGGGAACAGAGACCTAAAAACCACGGTATAATTTTCATTTGCTTCTGTCGTGAAAGAATTCAAGCAGAAATATTAGAAGGCTGCACAACTAAAAAAGCCAGGAACTGGAAAATCATTGCTGTGGTTTGACAAGCACATCTTTTATGCTGAAAATGGTTGCTTTATTATTATACCTATACACAGGAAAGCACTTTGGAGAAAAAGGGATAATCACAAATTATTCCTTAAGATCTACAAAATAAGATCTACAGCTGCCTACTTTCCAGCCAAGTCTAAAAATGACCTAGTTCAAGGGAGAAAGTGACCAACCCATCTTGAAAAAGCTGTAAGAGTCATCAGATTTCTCTTATTTCCCACATCTCTGCCCTTCTCCCCATAGGAAAGGTAAAAAGATCTTTTCATAGTACAATCTTTTACTGGAGACTACACAGATAAATGTTGCTACCTAAGTGCTTAATAAAGACACATTCATTAAAAATAGAAAAGTTAGCATCCAATGCCATCTACACAGTGTATTTGGTACCACACTAAGGAGAGGCCTTCTGGCTTGTTTACCATATTATACCTCCTACTTTGTGTCTTAATATACCAGTAGAATGCTTTGCTATAGGTTTTGGATTATTTAATGATGTTCTTTCCAGAATCAATCTACTCTACTCAATGATCAGAAAAAAAATAGATTGATCGATCAAACAATCTATCTATCCCCATATAATACACCTCTTTCAATATATAGTCTCTCTCCCTCTCTCTCTCACTATTTGGACTCATTCTAAGTATTTAATGGTAGGCTGCTGTGGCTGCCTTGAAGTCAATTTACTGACTGTGATTGACTTATTATATCTATGGTTGCAGAATCTCAGCACCCTTGGGAAAGCTTGGGAAACCCAACATGCAATTTTATGCTTAATTTCAGCCCATATTTGCAAGAAAGAGAATGACTGGACAATGCAGGAGGTAATTTTCACTTGTACTGTCTATGATTACACCAAAGGGTGATGTGAATTATGGACCACATTTAGCCCAGCATTTGCAGGGATCACACAAATAATGAACTGAAGCTTTTTCACCTCTTTCCTATCTCACCTTGTTTCCACACGTCTCCGGTGGTGCACCCACAGCCACACTAGGGTAATTGAAAGAACAGTGCAGGAGAAGTTGAATGGTTGACACTGCATTTCGCCAATTTACAAAACAGAGGAAACTGACAAGAAAAGAGATGCCGTCTGCTTCTCTTCTGAAGTGCTCACAAGTTCTTTTCACTCTTCCTTCACTTGGGCATTGTGTCACCTGTCACTCAATTTCTTTTCATCAGACAGATGCCCTTGGAGACATTACAGATGCTGTATATGGGTTTTCACTAAGGAACCAGAGAAATACCCATTACTTTCTAATTCTCTTATTAGTTTCTAATTCTCTTGTTTTAGGTTATGACTAACACCATGTGCTTGCAAGAGACATCTTGCCTTGCTGCCTCCCCTTTACCACAAGCCTCCTGGCTCAGAGTTGCCTGGACCCCCTGCCCCGGCTGCTTTGGTCCCTCATGCTCTCCCCTGGGAGGAGCAGAAACCAAAATCGGATCTACAGTGACTCACTGCACACAGCAACTCTAATTTTGTTTAATGCAAGGATGCTGAGATGATATGTCCAACAGAAGAAAAATGGCTTAAAGCCATTATTTACAACAAGGAGAGGCTGCTGCAGTTAGGAGAGGGGGTTATAAGCTTTCTCTAAAATTAAGGAGGAGTTTAGGACTTAATATGGATATAGTCAAAAGCCACTTTAACCATAATGATCCGTCTAGTAATTCCCCATTTACTATAAACATAAGTTTTCTTCTATTTGGATTGCAAATCTAGTCCATTACTATGCCATGTCCATATCCCTGTGGAGTCACCAAAAACTTTTGCGCCACTACAAAACAACAGAATTTGTTAAAGTACCCTCCTCTAATGGAAAGCATTTAGTTATTCTCAGCTATCTGACTCCATGGTATGTGACTCTGTTTGGGAGCTCCATTTACATATTTATTTAGTAGAGAACATGCATGGCTGTCTTCCCTCTGTGCAGAACCATTATGAGCTGCAGGGAGCTGTTAGAGAGGATTTCAGCACTGAACTCAGGAGGAAAGGCATTTCCAAATACCTCCCATCCTGCTTAATTACAGCCACCCTCCAGAATCCGGGTGAGAATGAATGTTTATTTTATTTCATTCATACATTTAATTTTTTTTATGTATATATTTACACAAACACACTTTTTCTCATGCTGCCAAATTCCTTTTCTCCTTACTTCTCCCTTTAAATTCAAGTGGTGCAGCAACTAAAGAACACACCAGGTTATGGATGAAGACACCCATCTGAGAACCCTAAAGTTCCCCCACAGGTACATTACAGCTTTTTGCATTCAAATTCAAGCTGAAGGCCCAAAAATGTCTACCATGAACATTCAGAAGTGGGGACTACTTTTAGAATCAGAGCTGACCTGAGTCAGGTAGGAAGGCAAATCTCTGCCGTGCCTTGTAACCACTTCTGCTGGACCTGGCAGGAGGAGTGGCTGAAGCCAGGCTGAATTCAGGTGGGTGAAGCTGGGCTGACCACCTACACACCTGGGAACACACCACTACAATGATATATTCTAGAACACTGTTCAATTAGGGACTCTGGACGTGGAAAACAATCTAAAGCACCTACTGCATTTTCAAAATACATTAATTCAGTGAAAAGAACTTCAGCTCATTCTTCACTTAATGAATATACGAAGGTTATGTGAATCAGCTGCTTTGCTTTGTCAAATGCCTTTAGTCACTAAAAGTCCCTGTTGCTGTCAGGGACAAGATTAACTATACTTATATATAATCAATGTAATAATTAATGTTATTTAATTCCACTGCTATTTAACTCATAGCAAGGTTTATGTTGTTGTGGGTAAAATTAATGTTGTGGTACTATTAATGTTTGCACTATTGAACATTAAAATTCAAATCTGGTGAAATATTTAGCACAAGAATTGAGACATCTACAGAAGGCCTATTCCTCCAAGGAAACCCAGAGCATGTGCTTACAGAATTCAACCACTGCTTTTAAAATAACCCTTAAGAGATGGATGCTCCACTCGCCACAGGTGAACTACCCTGGAACAAAGAAATTCACCAAGAGAGAAATAAAGAAGACTTTAAATATGAAAACTAAAAAACGCCTCTGCACACCCCCACACTCACAATATCCAGCAGTTGTCATTAGCACTAATACAATGCAAATTAAGTCTGCTTTTTTCCTTTCATTCCATTTAGATCTTAAAAATATTAAAGCAGGTAAGTCTTGGAAGTGAAGGACAAGCATTGCCTAGGACACACATTTGGGTGTCTTCAATGTAATCTAAGGAATATAGCAGAGACTTCAAGCTAATTCGGTAAGAAAATAACACAGTTGGTTATTCACTCTTACAGAATTATGCCCTATCAAAGCTAAATAGAAAAGTTTCAAGACCTATGCCATTATCTGGAGAAAACTTCTTTGGACCACTAAATGTCAAACCTTTAAACACGAAGAAATTTTGAAAACATTCATATCCTACTTCAGGTAAAACTGTAAAGGCTTCCCCCTACCTTAGTACGTCTGCTCCTCCTTCAATGCCCCCAGGCACTCATTTGTTCTTGTCAGCCCCCAAAATGTCCATGATTGATGGAAATGCAATGATTTACAAATGGAGCTTCCTACCTCACTGTTCTGCTTTCAGACTGCCAAGGTAGCTTGACCAGCACTGACCTCAAAGACCAAGACAAGGGCTGGTCATACATGTTGAAAGATGGGAATGTGAGTATCCTGAGCTAAGCCATCCTGAAACTTTCAGACAGGCTTGAGCAAATTTATGCTTTCTGTTGTCACTTTTTAAATTTGTATTTTCCTTCCAGAGCTGATGAGGAAATGCTCAGCTGTGTGGATAGATGTCATTTATGAATAGAAGTTCCAACATGTCAAAGTGTTTCCTCAGCATTGACAACCCCCTATATGTCTAATCGAGACTGGAGCAATTAGAGAATAAAACAAAGAGAAAACATCTCAACAGGAGGGGAAATAAGAGAAAAAGAACAGAAGACTGAAGAGTGAAAATGGAAAAAAACAACTTACTGCTCTGTGGACCATAATGAGTTGGGGTTACAAACACTGTTGGGAACGGACTCTATCACCTTTCATTAGCACAATGAGGAAATAATAATTAGCTGAAACAAACTATTATGTATTTGTCACAGAGTCAGAACACATTGAATTATACAAACTTTTTTTTATTTTCCAGTAAATTACGATGAACAGAGGCCAATGTGAAATCTGTTTGAAGAACTGGAAAATGCTGTGACCAGGATATTTTAACCCCTCTCAGTTTGTGTGCACTGGCACTATGAAGAAGGCAAGTTTTCCTGCTCCAAGGGGAGCTGTGGCACCGTCGGTCGTTCTTTTTTCACTTGTGAATTTTGCTGTATCAGCTGTGATACACCAATGTACTCATGTGTGGTTTGCAGCCACACTTAGCAATAAAATGCATAAATAGCAACTCACCATAATGCTATTATTAGTACGTGTCCCTACTGCATATCGAATTACAACAGGGGTTTTCAGAGACTGCAGAGTAACTAGGTGTCTTTAAATATGCTTTAAAGCCTTTTCATGGAGTGACTGAGGGGAAGTTCTTTTCAGAATTTATGCAAAGTACTTGCACAGGTAACTGAAGGCTCAAGAGCTTCTGGACAGCTTTTAGAAGCACAAGTTGAGAATGACAGTACTAATAATCAATGTAATCAATGTACAGCAAAAAATATTCTTTTAAATTCACACCTAATACTTGTTTATGAAGCAGGATCAGTATTCAAAACAAACTACTGTGTTAGCTCAGCTGGCTAATGAATAATTGCCACAATTACAAAAACAAATCTTTGTTTTCAATTTTCAGTAAGCAGAGCTTTAGAAGTACAAACTGCTCTTGAAAGCGTGAAAGTTTTTTTCCCTAAAAAAGGAAAGAAAGAAATCCTTCCTAGAAACTGCAATTATGATGCTTTCATGTCAAATGAATTATATTACTGAAAATAAATCTTTCTAAGATGCACAAGAGGGTTATCTGGCTCCAGTCAGACTTATGCATTACTGGTTTTATATGTTGTACTCTACTTGATTAATATAGGTAATCAAATTATATTGCCTTCCACTGTGCTCTCAAATTCAAGGCTATAATGTTTTCAATGATAAAGTTCATAGAGTTGTATAAAAATGTACCTCATGCTGTACCAGCCCTTTATTACTGTAGTAAAACACCATTTTCAATTTAGTAATAAGTGATATAAAACGGAGTGTCTTGATTGGCAGGGTCGTATTCATTATGCAGTGCCCTACGACACAGCACAGTTCCCAAAGAAAATTTAAGGACAGAATCTGCCACCACCTCAGATGTTGATACTTAAGAGAATTAAATGATTCCTTTCTCATGAGTTCTCCAAAGGAAGGACAAGAAATTTGACACAAACATGCACACACATATTATACACACACACACGTGGATGGAAAGGAAAAAGGGGCAGGAACAGACTCATAACATGCTGCTGCTGCTCCATGCAGGCTCTCCTGCACTGGAGCCAATCCTATACTACTGCTCCCCACCTGGAATGGGAAAGGAGAAGAGAGAATAACAGAAAAAGAGGAAGTATGACACTCAGGATAGCAGCAAATACTGGAGAAATCTTCCTGGCTCTTCCACTGGCCTGACCAGTGACCAGAAGAAGCAACTCTGAGTGTTTAACTTGAGGGGCCTTAATGAAGTTATGTTATCAAGTGCTCTTCACTTTATGAACATCAGGATTCTCTAAAGAGCTGTAAATTAGCCTGTCAAACCCGGTAACATCTTAACTTTACAGCTATCTGTGAATATGTAAAATGTAACCCTTCCCTTCCATAAGCCAGGAATAATTTACCTTATCCATGAACAAACCAACTGATCCGTGGGTTCTACAGAGGCAAAGTATTCTGGTGAGCCTTGTCATCACTGCGAACACTGTCTAGAGGAGCAATAATTATAAAGCCATTTTCTATTGAACTAAATGGCAGAGATATTGTTAGCTGGTATCTTTTCTAAGCATGTACATTGAGCAAATGATATGATCAGAAAAGACAGCTCTTGGAGTCAGGAATTAGAAATGTTATCTTAGTTTTGTTTCCTTGGCAACTTGACCTTTCATAATTTGCCCAAAGGCAAAATATGGGCAGCATATCCCTTTCCAATCATACCTCAATAATCTTCTGATTAAAAGTATCACCAGAATGTGGCCTTGCCATAAGATGGAGAATTAACGACTCTCTACTAAATGATCCACTGATGTTGAATCTAATTTAAGTAGCCTTGCAAGAATATTTAACACTTAATGATAGGCTCTGTATTACAGTAGGTTTAATCTAGGATGCAGCCACAGATGTCATAAGAAGGAATTAATCAGCATTGCTTCTACTAAAACAGAAATGCAAAATTGCTGAACAGAATGTATTAGAAACAGATTAAAGAACTGGGACTTAAAACATAAAAGAAACAGAGCTGATGCCACCCTCAGAGAGCTAATTTTAAATACAGGAAAAGTTAATTCGCCTTTAACTGAAGAATTGGGGTGTTTGAAGTTACTAAAGAGAAGCTTGTGTTATCAAGAAGGAAAGAAAGGCAGATAGACTTTTCCTTCATCAATTAAAAATGAAAGTCCAACCCAAATATTAATGCTTGCCTTAAAATCCCAGCAAAATGAAGTTACTGATGCTCTAGGGAGCATTGCTGTATCCCACATGAAGGTCTGTACTCAATGGAGTGCTGTGGAAGTTTTGTTGATTTGAAAAACCCCTGCCTAATTTAGACAAGTTACCTTTCAGAAAAGCAAATCTTGGAAAAAAGGAAACAGACCCTATGGTTATTGAAATGTGTGCAGTTGGGGGAAAATAGAAAATTCACTCTAAATATCCAGTAATGAGAGAACTTGTCCATGCAAAAGTTTGTGCAAAGATCTACATTACAATTAGTTGTTGGCATCATTCAGTTTAGGTTCTCCCCTGTTGTTTGAGGATCTCATGCCGCCCACAGGGCTTTTGCTGCCCAGTGTAATTTATTAAAGAAGACATGGTCAAGTATAAAGGCAGAAGAAAACACAGACCATCACTTCAGAGCATTCATATAGCACAAGTTATTACATTTCAGACAGTAACTCTTCTCTGTTCTTGATCTGAAGATATTGAGAGTGAATCCCCTAATCATATGAATCTTTACAAGCACATGTCATGGAGTAAAAATTGCATTCTTAAAGTTTTTTAGCTACAGGTAATGCTCCTGGTAGTGACAAGGAAACACTCAGTTTAGCACAATTTTCTCCTGAAAATATCTAGGAGTGTGCTGAATACTCCACTGGCCTGATTCAACAAGTCCAAGTCCTGATTTAGTAGCATGGCTATTAAATGGGTTTGGGTTCAGTTGAGGGGCCCTTCCTTGAAAAATTATTAAACAATCTAGCTTTGGTCCCAATTTTCACTGATAGCCTAATAGAACATACAAATAATCTCAGTGCTCGTTCCCAAATCAGTGAAAAACTTATATAAAGCTTTGATCTTGATGGAAGAATCCATCACGACTTCCCATTTGTCTCCCTAATTACTTGCTTTGATGCTGAGGGCTTGCAATCACTGCATAAGTTAATGTCCTGGGGTTGCCATGGCTACCACCAGTGAAGCAGAGTGAGCCATGGCTCTGCACTTCAGCCACCTTTGCTCGAGCTCTGCTCCTCGACCCTGGCTCGTCCTCCACCAGGGATGGTGGGAAGGTTCTCCTGTACTGAGCCAGAAGTTAATGAAACAGTTCCTATTCCTGTTACTGCAGATGTTACTGGTGACGTCCACTGCACCTTTCTCTCTGCTGCTCATACACAGCAAGTTTGGAAAGCAGGGAAGTGCTGAGAAGACAAGAGTGTAAGAGAGGACTGGATTCACTTCCTAACTTGAACCACAATTTGCCACGTGGTTCTGAACCTTGGTTTTCCTGAGTCTTGAAGGACAACAGTGATGCATCTTTCACCCCACAGTCCTGTTTTGAGAACACAGTGCTAAAAGAAAAGGAGCAATAATACTCAATTTTCATAAAAATCTGCTGTGAGTTCCCTATATTTCTACAACTTTCTGTTTATCTAAAGACATTTCATTAAACCTCTACACTTCTTTTTTTAATAAAGGACACCGAACAAGTAGTGATGCATAATATACTTCAACATTACTAGTAATTGCTCATTGAAAATAAGAAATGAGAAATTGCTTTCTTATTTGCTTATCTGATGACCTCTAAAGACAATGACACACATGATAAATGCATGGTGTGATGTATTTCCTCATTTGTTGTATTGATCTGATTTAATATAATAACCAGAAATACAGTACTAACCCATTAAGTGTCAACGAAAGTTGTATTTTGCTCTGAAGTGTATTTGTAACTTAAGTCCACACACAAATTGTTGCACTTCGTGCAATTACTTCACAGAAGTTTTCAGCACAATCTGTTCTCAGAAATTTCCATTCTGAAAAGGATGCAAACAAATGAAATATGAGTGGGAACCATCATCCCACTAAATTTAAAGAACTAACCAAGGTTGACTGAAAAATTCCCACAGCAACAACACAGTGCTGCTTATTTAGTTATTAGGAAGATAGATCACTTCAATACTCTGTTCCTGGCAAAGTTTTATGCATTCTTTTAAGTGTATGCACTCTAAATCTATTTTGTTCTGAACACAGTATTTTCCTCTGGGAGGTATAGTACATGGTAAGCATGAAAAGTTAACATGTAATTAGCATGGCAATGTCTAAGCAAATTGCATCATGCTAGAGTTAACAGAGGTTCAGATCAGGAATAATCCTCTGAGCACAGGCAGCACGAATCACAAGTTTCTGTAACACTCAGTCACCTGGAAACCTCCAGGATCCTAAAGCACCTGCCAAACACCCTGGCACCTCAGACGCTCTGCTGCTCCTTACCAACCTGTGGTGTTCAGCACAGCTCCACAAGGATCTGCCTTGAAGTCTGGACATCATTTGGACACAGATTTTGCAATGAGCAAATGGTTGGTGGGATGGTGGGAAATGACAGAACCCACACGACACAGGACTGGGTTCTAAATATTTACCCGCACTATGACATCAGGACACTTTGATTAGATACTCTCTTCCTAATTTTCCTCACGATTAAATTAGCTTATTTTACTCAAAGAGCGACTATTAAAAATAAATCTACTGTGTTTTTATTTTTGGTAGCTCCTGTGGTTAAGTCATGCCTGACAAGATGTGAATCAGAACCACTGCAGGAGCAACAGGGTTGCATTTGTAACAGACAGCCCAGCACAGTGCCAATGCTCCCACTGAACCACCCAGCGCTTGTATCCTAACTACTTCTTACTATTTTATTTAGAAACAAATAGCAAGGAGCAAGAGGGAGATTCCAATTTAATTAAATGGGCTTAGTGAAGAAGAATAAATTTGGGCACAAACACTACACATTATATTTTTTAAATTAAACCAATGCTGCATGCTACGTAGCAACTCCAGGATGCCCATAATGACAGAAAAGAGTTCAGTGAAGCAACAATCAGAAGAAAGAGAAATCAGAGGGAACAGACTAGAGCAATCATAATTGGGCCATCCATAGAAATAAGGATAGTAATTTTTCAAATGACTACTGATAGTGCCAAATGTGAAAGACAAGGAAGAAAAGCAGTAGGAGCTATTTTGAGACAAGTGCCTTTCTTCTGAAGAACACAACACTGACGAGCTTGGATTCATCTCTCCAATACTATGACTCATAGTATGATGGTTGTAACACACAGCACATGAGACAGAATACATAAGCCAACATAAAATTCAGCATGATTAATATATGATTAGTTCATGTTTGTACAACGCTTTGAAGATGGAAAGTGCTAATTAGAATCTCTGGCTTAGGCTGGTTGATGCCCCAATACAATCCACATCAGTAAATAAGAAACTGTAGAAATTTAAACTATCTGCCCAAAGATTGAAGAACCCATGAGACACAAGAAAATACTTTAAATTTCAAGTGGATAAACAAATGTATAAAAGAGAGAGAGAAGAATTCAACGCCCCAGTGAAGATATTTAAGACAGACAGATGAAAATATTTAAGACAGAAAGATAGAGCTGATAATTATTTCAAAAACACTGTTTTACCTCCCTCTACCATAACCAGAAATACTCCCAGTGGTTCATGAGATACAGAGATAGCTCAGGAATCAGTAAACATTTGCTGAACCAAAACTTCAAAATCTAAAGTTTTGGCCTTAGTGGAACATAAACAAATATCTTCCCAAGAGTTGTTCCGTAGTAATGAGAATGAAAAAAAAACTTCGTCGGACATGCGCAAGTTAAAAAAATGATGTACCCTCAGAACGGAGAGTGGAAAAAGAGAAAAAGAAAAGAAGAAGTTCCTGCCCAGCTTTCATTAGAAATTTTTAAACTGGAGTTCAATAAGGTGGTAGAGAATGAAACCTGCATCAAATGAACATTATGTGGCAGAACATGTAAAATCATTTACAGCCAAAAGGCCATCCCAATACATCACTCTCGTGGGACCAATGCAGAGCCCGGGATCAAACCAGAATGCCATCCAACAGAGGGATGTTGACTCTGCTACTGATCTGCCCTTCTCCTGCTTAATTAAAGCCACCGAACACTCGAGCTGGAAAACTGTAATCCCCATTAAAGTGTCATTTTAGCGGTAGGTGATCAGACCTTTCAAGTTACACTAAGTGATTATGCTAGCAGGAACCTTGAGTAGTATAAATGTGACCACAGGAAGGCTCTTAATGCCCAATCTGGTAACCTCTGAGGATTACCAGGCAAACTAGTACTTCCCGCTCCAGCCACGTCTGAACGGAGACTGAGGTCCCAGGAGGCAGCAGTGTCCAGTGCCTTGCAGAGAAGACGTGTGGCTCTAATCCTATAAAAGTACTAAGTAAGATTGGGTAACTACATCTGTGGGAGCAGGCACTGCATGTCGTAGTTTGAAATTAAGTAAAGATTTGGTAGATGTACCAAAACAGTAGGCACGAAACAGGGAAATACTCAGTGTGTGAATATTTACTTTTGATCTCCATTACAATGCAGAAATAAACGTGGAGGCCTAGAGAACAAAAATTGGTTTTGTTTTATGAAATGAGAAACGTGACCAAGGAAAGTCCCAATAATATAAAAACCATACAGAATTAAAACCACTACAGATGCACCACAGTTGCACTTCAAGCTTAGCAAAACCTCCGTGAGCTGATGTAAAAAATAGTATTTGGGGACCAGGGAAAGGAGGGGTTCCCTGGTGATGCCCCATGGTTGGAAGACAGATGATGCAGAAACCACATAAAACCACTCATCCTCCAGTGCCTGAGTTACTGAAAAGAACTGAGGCAGAAGAAAGAAAAAACAAAGCAAACCTCTTAATTACTGTTAAAATGAAACAAAGGCACTTTCTTATTATGCAGGATGCACATTTGTCTGTAGTGGGCTCTTGTAGAGGTCTAGGACTATCACTCACATAATGTATGAAAAGATGTAATCCCTAGGTATATACAAATCTTTGCCAAGTGTTTTTAAAGCTAGAGTCTGTAGCAACACATATTTTGCAGCAAATATTTAGAATGAAATATTTCATAAAGTACTTCAGCACTTCTTTGAGTGTTTAATTTATCTGACATAAAAGAACAAGAGTGTATAGCATTTTCCTGTAAGTGGATGTAAAATACGCATTGCATGGATCCCTATAATTAAAAAAAACAGCAAATCATTGTCATTAATGCACAAGCAAGATCATAAATGAATACATTATTAAGTCCTACTGAATTAATGTTTAACTGCAATAGAGTTGAAATTGAATGAGGCAATTAATCAGAGCAAGAACTGAAAAAAAAAGCCACATCTGTCTCACTTTGAATACATTGAGCAAAACGACCTTCAAAACGGCACTGCCAATCACACCACGCCGCCCACTGATTTGACAGTCTTGGTGCCACCACAGAGAGAAAGTTTAGTCAGTGTAACAGAGACAAGATTTCCATCTGAGTCACTTCATGGGTACATCTCACCCTGAGGGAATAAAACATTATGTCTCAAGGGTCTTATTTCATAAAATCATGAATGTTCAGATGGTGAGGATCATGCTGGTTATAAATGTGAACTATATCTGCTCAAGTCACCAAAAGATGAAACTGGGGGAGTTGACATACATCAACGATAATTTTTACAGGCTTAATGCTCTTCAACATCTAGGGGAGGCTAAAAAAATTATGTTCAGAAGCTTTTGTTCCACAGATTATGCTTTGATCAACTAAAACACATTAATTTAAATTTCCCCTCTTCAACTCTGTAGTGGAATTTTCTTTAACGGGTTAATTAAACTCCATCAGGTTCTTAACTGTTAAAGTCTTAGTTCAATTTATTTCAGAGTTTAAGGAGGAGTAAAATGATAATACTAATGATGATAATGACCCTTATCCTAGCTAAAGCTTTCTGCACTTGTAGAACAGCATCCATTGTTCACCAGTTCTACCTTTGACAGATGGGTAGGGATATGTACTTTTCTTCCGTGTAACATATTATGAATATTAAACAATATTTAAAAAGAAAAATCCATTGGTATTTTTGTAGCAAGCTCTTAAGCAATAATTATCTTTGAATAAAGATTTTTTTTCCACCCTCAATGCAAATGAACTGCAAATTTTCCAAACCACAATTGTTTTACTACACCACATTGATGAAGCAACTGGCATGAAGGTAAATCAGCATACTTGCTTCCTTTTCAGAAGCAATAAGGACTCGATTCAGGATTTTCTGGTACCCATCCTGTTTCATGGGAAGATGCAGGATTCAAGGCTGAATCCTGATTTGATCACAGCCAATGGTGTACATTTTGTTGGCTTCCCTAAGACTGATATTGGGATCTGTAATAGAAAGGGTGAGTGAGGCAGAAGGAAGAGAAAGAGGAGAGCGCGAGTGGGGGCTTCACTGACACACACAAACCCGAAAGATAAAATCAACACAGCAATTAAGCTTCAGCAGAAACAAGACAGTTCTTTTTGTTTTGGTTTGGGTTTTTTTTTTCCAGTGCGAATGTTAATTACCGTGCCTTACAGCAGAGATAACGAGAGGGTTTTACTGCCTAGCATTTTTCAAACAAAGACATGAAAAATTCATGAGCAGGGAAGACCTTGGTGTTGAGCTTCAGTTTTCTTGTCAAATATCTCAGCTCCAGAGGTCCTTGGGAAGGTTACACAGCAATATTCAAGTCTAAAGGATGCCTGTCAGCTGGATCTAAAAGGAACAGGAGTTTTATAGGCTACATGTGACCTTGTCAACATATTTTCACTGGCCAACGGCGTCTTCCAGCATCACTCACCCAGTTTACAATAAAACCGAACACTGAAATGGCTGTTCTGCTAAGGACACAGCACTCACAACACCAACCTGTCCAAAACATAGCAACTAAGATGGTCCATCTGGTGTCATGAAATGCTGATGTCTGCACATCACTCTGAAAACAGTCCAAATGTACCTTTGTGCTGACAATCAGATATGGGGCTCCAGGGAAACTTTGTTGGTCACAAACAATTTATCAGGACTCTATGCAGTCCAAAATGTCACCTTCTAAAGGGGAAGCAAGATCCCACTATGTTTGGCATGGCTTCTAAGAAGATCTAAACCCTCTTTTCAAGTAACTGGCTTTAGACACACGAATGCTTTGCAAGTTGGCTGCACCTTTATTAAAACTCAACTGAGGTTTTTTTTTTTAAGATTACAAAAGGAATTGCTGTTTGCTGACATGTAGGTCAGGCAGAGATCAAGTGTGAGGAGAACAAGGCTGTTTAGTGGACTAACAAGAAACAAGTGTAACACAAAAGCTTTTGGGATCATGTGAAACTCTTTCCCTTCCCTAATCAAATTCACCATAGCAGAAGCAGGAATTTGACGAGGCATTCAGAGTCTGAACCGCTCAATGTTTTCTTTCCTTGTTAGTTTAATAAAGAGAAACCCCTCAGGTGAGTCACTAAGAATCATTCTTCAAATCAAAAAATTCCTTAATCCATGCTCCCATGCTTTTAAAAATTATTCTGCATCAAAATTCTCAACATAGCACCTCTTCCAGAACAGACTATTGGACAAAGACAAGCCAACAGCCTCACCACAGTCTGTGGGCTCTGCCTGTGTTGATCTTACACAAACACCACACCTCAGTAGCATGGAACATACTGCAAGAAAAGATGCCTGAATTGTGAATTTGAGGTAATTTCTTAATTAATTGCACTTCCCAGAAAGCCTTTTTGGCAAGTAGACAGATTTAACATATGCTTAAGTCTCTGAACTTAGGCAAGAACCTTCAGCTAAAAATATTACCAAACAAGGAAAAACCTCTCATAATCATGGCAGTGTTTAAGACCTCAGTGGAGCCAAAAGTTCACACATGTATACTCATTCTCCCCCACAGCACTGTTTTGAAACTAGACTCTTCTTCAGAACCCCAAATTTCCTGGTCTGAATGGTTTGCAGGGGTTTCCTATACCTGTGTAAGCCTTAGTTTCATATGTAACACCATTTTGCTGCTTGTGACTCGAGCCTGGGAGGCTCTTGCTAGTGTTGGTGCCACTAAATCCAGAAGGGTTTTGGCAGTCACTGAGGTACTTACGAGAATTTTCTAACAATGACACTGAAATCGGAAGGCAAAACTTGATTAGGTTTCCCAGTACCGAGCTTTTAGGAGTAAAGCTGCAGCCCATCAGTTAAAGCGGAAGACTCTGAACACTCATTAGCGATGCAGTCAAATCCCCAAAAGTGTCTGCCACCAAAATCAGGAAGTTTTAAGTTTCCAAGAACTACAAACCCTTACAAGCAGCAAACCCTTCAGTCAATATACTTTCTCCTCCAGATCTGCTAGGATTTTACTCAACTATTGCCATCATGTCCCTGCCTAGAAAAGATATGGGATTCAACTTCTACTCTAAAAGCATAAAGTTGTTAAGAATACTAAGTATTTGTTTTACAATTAAGTGACAGGAAAGAATGCTAGCAGCTTCTTGCTCTTCTTTTATAAACTGTTGCTGATGAGTGCCATCCTGGCCTTTGAAAGATAATCTGTTGATGTTTAGGGGAAACACGGTAAACAAGAGATGAAAAGTCAAAGGCAAAGTAAATAAACACACTGGCTTCATCAGTTCTGTATCTCAGCTGGGTGATAAAGGAAGATGGAGTGCATTTAACCTCAGCACACTCCTCTCAAGCACTGACACTGGCCTGTGTGCCCGTGACTGCCGCGGGCTCTCCGCGAACTGCGCTCAGCTCCCACACACCAGGGCGCAAAGCCTCGGCCGGCCCCTCTCAGCTCTGCTGGGTACAACCAGGCACAGCACTGCTCTTCCCAGCTGTTCCTCTCCATCCTTCACTCCCTGGCTGCACTTCTCTGAGCGAACAATCTTCTTCTTGGGATGCATATTTTTGTTGCAGGAAGTATCTTTCAGAGATTTGCCTTCCTGGCAAAATTGTGAGGATGGCTTCTCAGCTGCTCTCTAAATCTGCCGGGAACAGTGAGTGGGGATAGACTGCTGATGTAATATTACTAATTTTGCTTTTCTAAAGCTGACACTGTACTCACTAAGTCTTTTGGACAGCCCACACTTGCAAACCCCATCCACATAGTTTCAGTGCTTGGTAGACACATGGAGAATTCAGCACTGGGTGTGGAACATTTTGGAAGTTTCTGGTCCCAGTCTGAGCCTGACTCCAGCCTGACTCTAGCAGAACAGTACTTTGTGACTGCTAAGAAAACATCTGGCCTGTTAAAAACCAGAAGAATTCAAAATCCATTTGCTGCTCCTGTGACCTGAGTTTGCACCTCTTCATCATGCAATACTGTGGTGATCCGCAAATCAAAAAGAAAAAAATAAATATACCTCCATAATAATTTCTGACTCTGCACTGGGGAACAACAGATCAGAGTTCAGGTGTCAATCCTGCACTGATGCTGAGTTTCCTCCCTCTCTGAGGTTACTGAGACCCTGACCAGCTTCCTTCTGAAATGAGTGTCTGGGCTCCACCACTCACTTTCAGTATCAGTGAGCACAAATCCATTGCAAACCATTTGGTTTCAGTCTTCACTCCCCCCAAGTGCCTTCTTTTTCTGTTTGTTTTACATTCAACAAAGCTGTTGCTTCCCCTGCCTGTTCTTCCCTTGCACTCCCGTCTGTTCCTGCCATGGTGGGAAGTGCTGTCTTTCATTTCAGATCACTGCAAAGTTGCAGGTGAAATCTGTTAAATCACAGAGCAGCTCATGCACAAAGGAGAAGTTCTGACTAGAGAAAAGTGCCCTGTAGATTTTCGTATCAGTATCTCAGCTGGACCAATTTGCAACTGGTTTGTGCTCTGGAGCTCCTCACTGAGAATATTATGGGGCAAATGAGGGCAGGTTTTGTCCATTGTTGCTGGCTCAAAACATTTATCAAGCTTCAGCTGCAGATCCAGCAACTGCACCACTTCGCTCCAGTTTTAAATATGAAAATGTCTCTATGTGAGTCACCAGTACTACCAGCATGACCTATTTGGTTTCTACTTTACCAGACATCCTGTAACTAAACCTCCAAGGGAGAAGACAAACCTAATGACTGTATATAAAACAGCAGATCCTTCATGTTCTTCCCAGATAGCCCAGAAACAGTGAGTTTGAGCTGAAACAGTGCTGGTAATGGCCTTGCAAAAAATTTGCAAAAAATGTACTAGTACTCAAAAAGTAAACAAGGAACTTAAAGCTGGCCTATCATTTGCCTCGGAAAAGGCATTTACTTCAGGTATAAGGGGAACCACCATGGTGCCAAACTACAGATACTCTGTCTCCCCTTATACCTTCAGACATCTCTGCTTGTGTATTTTTAAATTACTACCCAGAGCATTTATTTTTCAGGTTTGGGTCCAATCTACAAGATAAAGTCTGACTGAAGAGATACAACTTAGAAAGAACAAATCCTTCACCAAAGAGGAGAAGATCTAAAGCATATCTCTTCCCAGATTTCTTTCATGTAAGAGGTTTATTTCTGCTTATTACTTAATCATATATTTAAATTGTGTTAATATCTTACCTTGACATTTTAAAGATCTATGTTTAAAAAACGATCTGCCTCTACTAGTAATGCAAATAAGATTCAGAACCACAGATTGATCTCCATGGAAGCGTGTCAGTGTCCCCAAAACACGAGACACCTCAGTCCCACTGGGGCCACGGCGGCTGCAGTTGAACCCTAAATAGCTGGGGCAGTTTCAGGTCCGAGCTGAGGCTCTGAGTTATGACTGAGCGCCTCAGCAGCACCTGCACGTCCCATGCTTGGCTATTGCTCGCTCTCTCGCTTTCATGAGAACCAAAATTCAGCCTCCTACACATCCACCGCAAAGAGGAAACTCGACACAGACACAGCCAAATCGATTGTGGGCAATGGTTAAGTGGAGGGGAATGTACCAGGCAAAGCCACCAGAAGAGCGACTAATCTGCTGGGTGAAACGTGGCTAACCTCCACCGTTCTGATCTTTGAAATCACGGCGTCCTCCATCCAAGGCTGATTTGCCCAAGAAAATAATGCAGCTGCAGGGTCAGTTTTATCATGGCTTAAGCTCTTTTCCTGCTGGGCTTAATAAAAGATGGAGAGTACTCAAGTGATTGAGGCATCTCTTACAGTGGGTTGGTGACTCATCTGGGTTTAGAAAGAATTCAGGGTTTTTCCTTGCTCACAGGCCTATATTTCAAACAGTGTTTTCTTTTGACTATTCCTGTTTTCATTTCATCTGGTTTCCATTGAGTAAAATTAGAAGCATAAAGTTTAAACTATATTGTGGACTGGTGAAACATTCAAACACAGAGGAGTTTATATTGAATGCAGGCCATTTGCTGAGGCTCATTATCAGCTAAGCATTGCCTAACGAAGGATGCCAGATTAACTGTCCTCAGCCATGCAGCAGTAGAACATTTCCCTTGTCTCCAGTTGGAGATCCACGATTTTTTTCATTTGTGATGTGGCTTATAGCACAGAGACTGTTAGACACAAGAGCACAGAGATGCAAGTGGGCTGCTCTGGTTGTATTGAATGTAATCCTGAAGGAACTTCTGAATATTTGAGTCTGACACTTGCTATTCACCAGCATCAGAAACATGGCAATGCAAAGGTAACACAAAAGGGAAAGTGTATTTGGCAATAACAGTAAAGGGAATAAAGTAGATTTGTTTTCAATATACTGAAAAATAAAGCAACTTTACAGAGTTTAGAGAGATGGTTCCTCTAAAATCCAGACGCTAGATTATCTTCATACTGAGCTGAACAGTCTCAGTTCATCCCCACATTCAGATGGCAGAACCTAAACCCTAGATCCAGGTCATTCACCAGAAAAGAGAGTGAAAGAAACTTATAAATAAGACACCCTATCCAATATTACTGCCTTACTCATGTTAAACATTGCTCTGTAAGCTGTGAATACAAACTTTGAAGCAAACTCATTTGAGAGTTTACCAAGCTGTAGAAAGCCTGCACTTGTGTGCATTCTACTGAACTACTTCAGGCTCCCATTAATGGAAAAATGGCTGAAAATCGGATTCATTAAGCCCTGCAGGGTGCAGAAAACTCTTCCTGTTGAGAGAACTTTGTGCTGCTGCAGGTAACCATATACCCATTTAGGAAAGGAAAACAAAGCCAAAGAAGAAATCCACCATGGCTGCTCAGATACTTGTGTCAGCCATGGCAGCACTCTGCGGGATTTGCCCAGCAATCCACAGCCTGGCAAAGCCCAAGGACAACCCTACAAAAGAGCACCAAGGATGGTTCAATCACAGTGATTTTGTTCATTTTTTGTCTTATAATTCACACCACAAACCTGGAATCTTCCTACTGCTAGTAGTGGAAGTTGCTCTGTTACCAAAATACTGTATCAGTTCTGACATTAGTGGTATGGGAATTCACTGAAATAGAGATCTATATTCCCATGCTGCTTTTAGATTGGGTTAGCAAACAATGTAAGAATGCTGAACTACTCCAACAGATCTACTATTCGCACTCTTTTGAGAATAACAGGAAAAAAAATGCAGTAAGGCAGGCAAAATCCTCTCTTTTCTATATGAAAAAAACCCTGTAAAGAAGAAACACTTTTTTTAAAGGCTCTGGATTAAGTCTCAAAAATCAGGCCTATCAACACAATATAAACATTCTTGCTAATTAGGAAGAAGTTCTTATCTATTTGAAGAGAACTAAGACTGTGGTCCACATTATCACACTATTAAGAAGGATGTTATGCCCTGATTTCCACATGGGAGCGCTTTTTTTTTTTTAATAACACCACAACACTTCTTTAAAATGGTGTGACAAGTGTCGTGGCTCTTAACGACACTTCGTTATCTGAGCAGCTGGCTTTGAGGAGGAGATGTGGCACCAGAAACTTGGGCGGCAGAAGCAGCCTGTCAATCACGGGCACATCTCGTAGCCATCGCTCCATCTTTGTCATAACTCTCCCTTGCCCTATTTTGGAAGAAGGCAAAGGACTGGAATCTGTTATTTAGACAATATCTGACAAGTCTGTTTAACATTCAAGCTGTTCTCCAGGGAATCAGCGCTCCGGGATCCACCACAGCCATTGACTCCCCGGGGAGCTGCCGGGCCGGCCGCTCACCGGGGTCACAGCTCTGCCTTGGTCACAGATTGAGAGGAACCAACTGCAGCCATACAGCTGAACTCATTATTATATTTTAAATGTTTCAGGAACCTCAAAAACACATTAAGTAATGCAATAATAAAACTCTCAGTGAACCTGTGCAATAAAATCCATCAACAGAGGAGATGGGTAATATAATCTCTTTAGAAAAAAAAAATCCTCTGCTCTATGCCTGAATTACCTTGTGCACCACAAGACAGAGGATTTAGACTATGGCAACGGACTGAAATCTCTCTTCAGGGACATCCTTCTCATAACTGTACATTCATGCCTTTCTCCCCAGTAGTAGCCTAAATACAATTTACCGTTGCACACATTTTTATAGGGTTTCTGCAAATCCGCCACTTTATTACCACCCCGGTTATAAGGGGCCACACGGCAATTCCTAAGGGTTCACTAACTGAGCAAGATATTAAGCTTGAATAAAAAGAATCAAAAACGTCTATCTACAATTTATAGTTCTCTATAAAGGACCTTGGGGAACCGCAATTTGAAGGTGAAAAGTAAATGGAAAGCAGATTTCAGCTGAAAAATTCCGTATGATCGATGGAAGACTTACTGAGAATTATCCAGAGAGGTTTTTAAGGTGTGCTAGAGGTAAAAACATCCAACTCCAAATTACACACAAGACACAAAACATCCCGCTGTGGATACATCTGATTAATCAGGTCTATTCAGAGCTTGGTAACAGCTGCCTTCTTTATGCACATCTCATGAAAGCAACCCTATTTTACACCTTTCATCAGAAGAAAGAAAGGTAAAAAGAAGATTTGAAAACCCCTGAGAGGGCCCAGAACACCTATGACTTTCCCAGTTTGTCTGAGAGATCCTGAGGTGCAGAGGTGAAATCTGTGCTCAGAACCAAGCCACGACCACTTGGGACTTGAGCATCTGACCTAACTCAGCTGTGCCTTGCTTTCCCTCTTGGTGAGTGAGGGAGTTTCAGATCATTCACCATTTCTGTGTTTTCTGAAGTTGGCATGAAAACGTTACAGGAATGAAAGCTATTATATCAGTGCTTTTTGTCTTCTTAAAGTTATAAGAACAATAACATACAGTCACTGTTGCATCTAATTACAATTAGCAAAAATGCAGAGAAAAACTATGCCGTTAATTATAATTACCGACAGAAATAAAGGAATAAATTAAATTATTTAATATAAGCAAAAGGAATTGAAGTGTAGATGATGTGGCAGATCCATGCTCTTGCCAGACTCAGAAGGTCTGAATGTAGCAGTCCATCACTAACACCATAATACTTTGTAACACTTGAAAATCAAGATCGGATGTTTTAGTGAAAGATAAACGATCTCTAGTGCTCCAACACCCCTTCACGTTTGGCTGAGTGCAGTCCCCCCCCCGCCCGGGGCACATGAGGAACCAGGAATGGAGTCCTGATAAATGGTTCTTACTTCTGAAGAGAGGGGCCAAACCCTCTGCTGTCTTATTCCTCAGCTGCAAAGCATCCAGTGATGTGTTTGGCCCACTGAATCTATGGAATGGAATATGCCTACAGGAATGACTCTGCATTCAAATGCTTTTTTCCCCAATCCCAGCCACTGCTCCAGTATAGGATTTTGTATGATGGAGGGATGGGACACTTCTAGGCAGTGACTTTCTTGTTGATGAGAAGCAAAATATTTATCTCTGAATCTTTGGCAACTTTTGAATAGTGTAATAATCCCCAGAACCTGTGGAATCTGAAACACTGACATATGGTAATTAACCCTCTTTTCATCTCTTTTTGATTCAAATGCACAGGATAAGTATAGTAATGCATAACAGGTGGGAAAATCTGTATTTTATTTATTTATTTTTGCTTTGAGGTGATAGAGATAAAAATCATAGACTGTATTTGATGCAGAATCAGATGAAGACATGGTGCACTCAGGCTGCTGTATATCCCTTCTGACATGATGTTTTTATTAATTCTCCTCCTAAGGGTACTGCTAGGTCCAGGAATAACGGCTCAGAAGCCGAGCTGTGAAGGTGACACTCTTCTGCATGTGTTGTGACCTTTATGCTGGTGCTCTGGACAGCAGCACAGCTCCACCAAGTCACTTCCCATTATTTATGACATCTCAATTTGAGCCTCAATAAATCATGCTCAGAGACAGTGTGATTTCCCAGCTAAGGAAATGCATACAAGGAGGAGGTAGGTGCAATCAAATGCCTTGGGAGTCCATGGATGATGGGCTATTAGAGGAAGATATGTGGGGAGGCAACCTTGGTTTTACATTGGCAGACTTTCAGTGGAGGTTTTTTCTGGAAATCACATTCCCTGTTGGCGCTAGGTTCGTCATCCAACCCTCCTTCCTCCTCCTCCTCTCTCATCCTGCTTTCCCCCTCGCTTATCGAGAAGGCTCTTGGCAAAGACTGTCTCTAATATGTGCTTGCATATGGCAGAACCTCTATCTCGATGGAAGCAACCACAAATTAATGTATAACACAAATAATGAACAACGATTCATCTGAACAGGATTGATAGGAAGGGCTGCTTTTTTTAAATCTGGGCCTCAGTAAAACTCTGAAAGATAATTTCCACTAAAAATTGGATCAAGTCCATCGAGAAGAACACAAATCCCTGTTTCCTCCAGATTGTTTCACTCGATTCACTAAAATGTTTATTCTACACTCAGAAAAAAGTTGCTGGAATTTCTAAACTGCATTAAAATTAATCCTTTGCTTCTTTACAGTTGCCTTTTTCAGTACTTCCTTTGTTCCAAGCTGGCGCTTACAGGAGCTTTCATAACCAGCAGGCAATCACATACATCCTTCCTGTTTGCAGTTTTTACTGTACTTTACACAAACAAAAAAATGTGAAACAGTCCAAAGTACATCTCAGACATCTGAGAAAGAAGAAGGTAAATGCTGCTAACAGTTCCCAGCAGAAGACAAGAAGAGGACAAAGCCACCTAAGCTTTGAAGTGGAGCTGCCTTATTAACTCACATCTACCTTGTGAAAATAAACTCATGGGATAACTCAGCAAGACTCACAGAACCCCACAGTGCTCCTGAAGCACAGATCTGCTCCGAAGGGACCATTCAAACACCAGGATAGTGGCCTTACAAAGGGAAGGGGAAATTGCTACACAGAAACCCCATGCCAGATCATAAAAGCATCACTCCTAGCATCTAGGAAAGGACAGGGCTTGCCCTACAGCATCTCTAACAAACTAACATGTAAAACACCAGAAGCCTCCACTCCCTGCAGCTCTTCAGCTATCTGGCCCATATTAGATTCTAATTCCAAGTGAGTTTTAATTAAGGATTCTTCCCAGTGCATACCTCTAGCAGGTTGGCATAGCTTGATTTCAAGGTGCTGGCCAGTCGTGAGAAATGCTCAGTGGCCAGTGACACTTTTCTGTCCCGCTACTTAACACACTGAGAACGAGCAGTGAGTCACACACTGGCCAACAAACGTCCCTCCCCATCAGCTGACTCTGAAAACAGACACCCACCTCTGCAGCAAGCACTCCACGATGGTTAACAAACCCTTATTACCTTTTGTGAACCTGTGTCTCATCAAAATTTAAACAGACACATTGTCACACTTCAAAAACATCCTATTTCCTGCCAATGAAACAGAGAATTGCTGCTTAATGTTCTCCAGCGGTATTTGTTATAGACCAAGGAGCCGGCTCTCTGTGGTCTCTGGTACACTACAAAACACTCATTTTCCAACAGCCCTGCATCTGAAAATAGACAGGGCTCAGGTGTTTTTACTACAATGCCATGAAAAAAACCTGCGAGTGCACTGAGAAAATAGGCCTTGTCTACACGAGCATTTGATTTTTGTTAGCCCTGGTGCAGCTGCACTGCTGATGAAAACAGGATAGAATATTCAAGTGTGCACCAGCCTTTAAGGAAAAAAAAAGCTGTATGGTTTTATGCACCTATCTGATATGCATCAGTGGGAAAGGACTGGCTGATTGCTACAGCTTGAAACAGAGGAAATACTTCTAGTTGCATCCTTATCCTTCTATCCACCGACTCACCTATCTACCTGTCTGGTGATACAGTGGGAAAAAATAGTTCTCCATCATTTGTCTTTGCCCAAGCTTTGGCTATATGCCATACCAAAATATCATAAAAGACATTTGCTGCTCCAAAGCTAAAGAGACAGCAGGGAATGGCCATGTGCAGGGTTGTAGAAGCTTTGGAAGTGGAGCTGAAGGCTCCCACCAATGTACAGGGTTTGCTGTCACACAGCTACTGCTTGACCACTTATTGCCTGGGGAAGTAGTGGAATTGCCATCCCTGGAGGTGTTAAAATTCTGTGGATACGGACTCGAGGCCATAGTTTACTGGTGAACATTTGGTGGTCGTGCTACATGGATGGCTGGACTTGATGATCTTGGAGGTCTTTTCCAATCCTAACAATCTGGCGATTTCTATGCTTTACCCTCTTTGGAGAAGGAGGACAATCCTTTAATTATGGAAAACAACAGTTAAAATGTCTTTGCAAAAATAGGAAAAGAATAATAATGCATATATGTATGAAATGTTACATAGTTGCAGTAGACTAGAGACAACTTTTTACTAAGAGACTGCAATAGGAACAATATGCAGTCTGGATGCCTTTTTTCTTTTTTTGTTTATTGCTTAAATGAATGATGTTCATAAGGTTTCCCACAGCCCCACAGAGTACCGAGCGGTATCAGTGCCAGCCACCCAGGTCTATAAAGAGAATTTCTCTATTACCACAATGATTCATGAAAGTCATTACTCCCATTTTGACTCTCTTCCCCCCAAAAAAATCTGCACGTAGCAGCACACTTGCCAAATGCTCTGTGTGCGCTCTTGGTGAAACTGGTGCAGACATGGTTTTGTGAAACAGTACTGGAAATACCGAGCAATGTGAGGGACCACAGTGCACATGCAATCGAATCTCTAAGAATAATTTTCGTGCTGCTGGACTGAGCAGGAGCAACTGCACAGTGGGGTCTAATGGCTCCCCACTCTGTCACACCTCCTGCCACGAGGAATAAGGAGAGATGGGATGAAGTCAAGCACCACTGAGGAGCTCTTGGCTCCGTCTCCAGCTGTGCTTCAGGATTTCACTAAGAAAAACCACCTCTACAGCTGGAACCCAGACCCTGCCCACCACACCCAACATCTCTCCGTCTCACACACACTCACGCTTACTTTCTTTTTTCCTGCTGGCAGGAGACACCTTATCTGGGAGGTTATGCATTACTGTGATACATTTGCTTTTGAAGTACTGAGTGGCTTTTAGAGTCTGGCATTTTGAACTTTCAGGAGGAAGAATGTTACTCTCGCAGCAAACTTTGAAGTCTGTTTCCTGAACACATTAACTGTTTACTCTCTTTTTCTCTCTCTTGGCCACTTTAAGCTCCTCTAGAGTAAACACAGTCCTCACACTCGAAAAATCTTATCATCCAGGTATCAAATAACATCACAAGAAATTAACCCACCAAACAAAACAACATGGAATCTGAGAGAGGAAGCTGTATTAGAGGCCACAGTCCCCTCTTCACCTACTTGTCATTTACACTCTATGAATGTGGCATCTTTTGCCATTTTCGTACACACATCACAAGAAACAAGAGCTATCACCAAATATTCTTCCTTTTCCAAATCTCAACACAAGCAGATCTGGATCTCAACTATTCTTTCAAAGGCAAACATTTTGGTTCCTAATCAACACCTGCGTCTCGAGGATTTTTACCAAAAGCTTAGTTGTGTGTTTAAAAACTGTAACTGCAAAAAGAAAAGACCACATCAAAGAAATCTCTGGCTGTATTTGTGTATTCAACTACTTCCAAAAAAACTAGGTCATAATTTCATATTCAGTTACACAATCACTAAATCCAGCAATGACTACAAAAGAACCTGATCCTGTAATTTTTTCTATTCCAAACATAAGTTTAGGATAACAAAGATTCAGCCTGATAACTTCCCTCATTTAATGTAATTCTTTGTTATGTAAACAGGAACAAAAGCAAGTTCTTTGCGTTAGGCTGTGTTGTCAATTTAAATACCTTTGAAAAGACTTTTGTGGTTGAGTGACCTGGCTGCCTACGTGCTCAAAACAACCAGCCTTCTATTAAAGAACAAAGAAAAGTATGCTTTACTTTTAATCTGATAAACTTACATCCTGATCTTAATTGCTAAGGCCATTTTGCAAAATTTCACTTCTTTTGCATTAAAGAAACAAAATTTCTGACTAGAGCAGGGCTGTTTAATTAAACCCGTCAATTTAGAAGACACTAGTGTCAACAAACATAAACCTGCAAAACTCCACCCAACACAGACAGTGGAGTTTTGTCAGTGAGTCACCCTTTCCCCCTTAGCAGAATTAAAATATATATTGATTCTTTAGCTTCTTTGCAGCAAAACACATTCAAAGCAAGTGTTAATAAACATCTCTCAGTTTCTGCTTCAACCTGATCGTCTGCTTCTTGCTATCCTTCTAAGAAACAGGAGGAGGAAACTTGCTCAACTCACTGAAAACAAATGGCTTTTGCATAACTGTAACTTCAAGAGAAAACCAGTGACAAAACCACCCCACAGAAGCCTGGTTGATGATGTAAGCCAGGCAGTTTCAAAGCACAACACTCCTTGTGCTGCAGTAGATGTCTGAGCTGAGGAACACAATGAAAAGGTGCACCAGAAGAGCACAGTAGAGAAGACATAAGCCCATCTTGCTCATACTCATTCCCCTTCTTCCCTCTTCCACAAGCGCAGGCGATGAGAATTAATCAAGGAAACACATCTTGTACCCAAGAGCTCCCTCCCAAGTGCCTTGATCTTAAGAGTACATTCCTTCCACATGTGTACCTTCTCAATCTTACCATATTGTTTTCCCCATGAAAGCTTATGAGAACATTCTGTGCCTTCTTTTTGCTCCCACCCTTCCCAGGAAAAGAGAGATCCAAGAATCTCAAAGCTTTTGAGCTCATACCTGCTTTCCACATTTGGGCAGAATTCCTACTGCTGATTCAGGAGTTTCAGAAGATAGAAACAAGAATGATATATCTTTTCATATGCTGGACACAAGGGCTTCTTTAAGCCAAAGCCAGGGCCACAATGATTATAAGCTAATCACTGTTGTTTCAAAATTTCCTTCATTGGGTTTGAAGAGATTTATTGGTAATATAATTGGTTTTAGTCCTGAATGAACAGAGAACTAAACAAGAAGAAATGGTGGGATGGTAAAACTGGACAAATTCAGAAATCTGGTGCAAGATGGTGGATCACTGCTGCTGCTAAAATAAGAAAAAGGAGAAGGAAAACCAGTGGATTTGAACCATCCTGAAGACAAGGCTGGACGCAGCTGTGATATGCAGCATGTGCAGGAAAGGAGGCCAAGAGGCATCTGTCCAGTTATCCACCCAGAGCACTCCCTGCCCAATTCCCTGGCCTAATTGCTGTAGTTCATCACTGCTCAGAGACTTCTGACCCAGACTAGGAGAGCTGAGCATGACGTGAACTGGCCAAACACAAGTTACCAGGCTCACAAGACTGAAAGAATAAAACTACCTGGTTTGGGTTATACATAAAGCGTGAAAGGAACTCATTCCATCTGGCCCTGAAAACGACTTTTTATGAAAGAATATTCTGTACTTTACTATGTTGGCTTGAAACTCCCTAAAGCTCTTAGCCACCTGTATTTGATCACCTGCAGTCTGACTGCGAGGTGGCTGCTCGGCATCGCTCATCCAAACACCCTCCCTGTGCTCAGCCTGCTCTCACACCCACACACCCCCCGTTTCACACCTCCACGGCTGCTCTCTGAGTCACAGGGATCACTTTCCTCCCGAAGTTTAAACATTTTCTTGAAAAATCAGGACATGAAAAAATGGTAGAAAGAAATAATTAAAAACTGGTTGAGAATTCAGAATTTTACACTTGCCAATGCTGTGTTGGCTTGCCTGATTTTCGTAAAAAGTCATCCCTTCTGCCCCTAGAATGTGCTTTTCCTAAAAGGAGACTTGAAGGGCTGTTTCCTTTTCCAAAACCCCACTGCCACCACTGCCAGTGGCTGCTGCTCCTTTGCAAGGTGACGGCCCTGTCCCCATCCCAGCTGTCACTGTGTGTCAGACGCCGCCGTGCTCAGCCTCGCTTGGCCTCTGGCCTAGAACCTGCTCTCAGCTTCCTGGCTGCCATTTGGCATGCTTTGTCTATTTTTGTTTTAACTCCTTTTCCTCTCTCAGAACATTTTCCAGGCTGGGAAATTCAATCGGAGGCTGCCCCCAGTGGCTTGGCTGCCAGCAGGGAGGTTTGCCAGCCTGGAGCTGGCAGGGTGAGAATTGGACACTTCCTCTCCCCCTGGACCTCGTGCCCCCGGCTCGGCCTGGGCACTGCTGCAGTGGCGCCTGGAATATGGGGTGTCTCTGCCTCCACATTTCCCTCGGGGAACACAGCCAGGACTCCTGTTTTTTCAGTAACTTGGCTGCTCCAGTCAATGACAGCAGCTCACCAACTGCAAGGCACAAGGTAAAAACATGTTCCAGAAAGATGGGACATGTTCTTCTGCCTTGAAGAGGCTGTTGAAGACTCAACACCACTGAATAAACGCCAACAAGGTGGAAATAAACCCTGAAGGTCCCCAAAGTGTCACATGCCTCCATTACTTCACCTCCAAGTTGCCACCACTTTGGTGGTTTTGCTGACACAGAAAGCTTGGACACTGTGTAAATGAATATCTCTCTCTTCCTATGAAAGATCTATGCACAAAAGATAAAAATCTGGGGTGGGATCGAGGCAGGGCCAAAGGACATGGTCCAGAGAGAAGGGAAGCTGGACTGCAGTTTCAATGCTGCCATGTAGGTCACAGAACTGACAGCGTGTTAGGCATGAAGCATACAGCACTCAAAAATCCTAAGTAATATAAAATATTGGAATGTGTCCCTTTGGGAAGAGAACTTAGTGGAAGAACATTGAAATCTTCACATTTGAAACTAGGTTTCCATACAATTTTGAATCAAGTTCAAAGCCTTGGACCTTATTGCTACAGAACTCACCGGCTTACATCCAAGTTATCTAAGAGATTATTGAGTGCTCTGGGATGACAAAGAAAATGTTGACATATTTACAGTTAGCTTTCTGTAACTTTTAAGTTATGGAACTGATGTCTGGTATCTGCAGACAATGTGCATGATACAGACACTGAAAAAAAAGGTATTCACTCATTTGCTCCTTAGACCTTTCACTGCAAGCATTCACAATATAAATAAAAGCTACAAATATTATTTCACTCCCAATACAATTATTTATGTTCCCCTACACAGCCTAACAACAAACATATTTCTTTTCAGCCAAGAGAAATCTCAGCTGGTTTAAGGACTATGCTGCTTTTATCAGAATGGCAAAATGAGCTGCAGCCGCGTCGTAGGGCAGATCCAGCCAGGATAACCCTGTGGGTTATTAGAAGACTTATAAATACATTTAGACCACACAAAATCCATGTGTGCATGGATTTTTTTTTAAGAAAAACAGAAACCAGACAATAAACTTTGAAGGCCCAAGATAAGAACTGAGTCTCTTTCCTATGAGTGAGACACCACAGGAGAACACGTGGTCCATCAGGAGGGTCTTGTCCTGGGGACAGGGCAGGTCACCAGCTCTGCTTCCAGAATGAGAGAACTGCATCTTTCCTAACATGCTCACATTCGTAGGATTTCCTTTGGCAAAACCCTGCTGTGGGAGAGCTGGCTCTTCTGCTACTGTTCCCTGGGAGGGGAGTCTCCTCCACAAAGAAAGGTGACATTCTCACCTCCTGCAAGCACAGCAGGAGATCTGGAACAACCCAAGTCAGTAAGGTAAGTACTGCGACACATGAAGCAATTTCTGCTTAAGTCATGAGCTGTTGCCAATTTGTTTTAACTGTATCTGTGTGAGATGCAAGAGAATTTAAAATAAATAAATGAAAAGCTTTTTACTTTTCTCACAGTAAAAGAAAAAAAAAAAAAAAGCCAAAATAAAAGCCCCGAACATCAACAGTTTGACAGCAAGAGTAACCTCCAGATCAGTGTCAGCCTTAATGGAAGAGAAAACATAAGGAAACGTTTTCATTTTGAAGGTCCCAAGAGACTCTTCCAAACAATACCAAGAAAAAACACTGCAGAAGTGCCAAGAATCAGGGGAGTGCTCCATTTACTTATTTTTATGGTCAGTCACTGATCATGCTGATATTTGACTTTGGCTCTGAAATCTTAGCTGTGTTAAAATAAAGATAATACACAACTTAGGGTAAATCCAAAAACAAACTGAGACACTCATAGAACTACTGTTGCTATCTCTGAATGCTGATTTGTAGTTGATAGTTTATATTTTTACCTTACAGATTTCTAGGACAGTGATATCTTTCTGTATTACATTCCATGCAGTGGGTCATTTTCTGTTAGATTTCCTATGCAAGTAGCTAAAACACTTATTCTTTTGCCAGAAGAACAAATCTGAATTTATACATTTAAATTATCAAAATGCCTACCACAAGTTTTAAGACTCTCAGTGGCATTCAAAAGCTTTCAATAAAGCCACAAAATAGAAAAAATAAAGGCAAGTGGCCAAATAAAAAACCTCCCAGCTTTCCACAAGGGCCTTCAGACTATGGCATTTACATACCTTCAGACAACAGCCAGCACCGGAATTACCTTTAAGGTATCAGCTGTCTCGCTTGCTCAAGCCTCCACAAACATCCCACCTCTGCAGTGCCTGGGAAAGCCACTGACCCTGGGATGGCAGCCAATGCCCACTCAACCTCTGCAGAGCCCACAGGGTGAGCGAGTTACAGAGGAAAAAACCTGTCACAGCAAATGGGCTCTCCCACAGTACCTGGTCATGCACTACACACAAATCACCATTTCTCCTGTATCGCTGTCCCTTGCAGCAATGGGGAAGATCTACCAATGCTCAGATTAGTTACCACCCACTGAACAAAGAACTCAAGGTGGCACACTGCTCACTGCTGAATTCAAGATTAGCGCTCTATTCTAATTTTACAGTGTTCCTTAGATGAAGCATCTCATGGTATCTCAGTGACTCTATCTGGGTTGATGTGATGCTGCCAAACTCCCTCCTCCAATCCCGTCTATCTGCTCTCTCACTGGCCTCTGTATTAACGAGACTGAGCTAACAGATTGTGGCATGTCAACATGCTGAGCTGACATCCTGCTGCACCCTCCATGTCTGTCTGACTTTTACGCTTTTTCTTTCCATTTCCCTTCTGGATTATGTGTAACACGCTCTGTAGTCCAGGAATGCCTCTTGCTTTGGCTGCCTTGCCTCTCTTTTTGGCATGCTCATGGAGCCACAGGGAATCTTGCTGAGACGGGCTAAGTCACATGTTTGCCCTTTAATGAACAGTAAAAAGAAAGGAGAATCTCTGCCATTTTGATGTTTCTATTAATACAGGCCACAAGAAAGCTCAGGTTCCTGCTACAAAGATCACAAAAAAACAAAGGCATCTGTAGCAGCTGATGCAGAAGGGCTTGATCACATTGCAAAGAAAAGATCAATTATCAGGCAGTACAAAGCACGTGCACTCAGTTTAAGCTTGTTCAGCATAGCAATTTGGTAAATTCTGCTGTCACTTTCTGGCATTTCTGAGCTTTGTCTTGAATGACCTTTACTTAAGGATTTATTTTCACTCACTGAACTGAAGATGTTCACCACAATGGAAACATGTCTTTGGGAAGTCACCTTATAGGATACATCTTGAGGTTGGGAGCTGAAACACTGCCATTCTTTCATAACCCTTTCCTCCCTTCTCTTTGATCCAACAAAGGTGGGGAACACTTGGGGAATTATAACTTGTTTTTCCACACATGCCCAACACATCTCTTCCGGAGAACAGCAAATGCAGGTGTGCAAAGACCAGGGGGAGACAGGGAGAGCGAAGGACAACATCCCCAGCACCTCAGTTTCAAGTTCAGCTACAAACACGTCCAGGAAGCTCAAACTCCAGTTCTCGAACAGTGATTTGCTGTGTAAAAAGCAACCACCAAACCAAAAATATGACCGTGTTCAGCTGGAGTGACCTTTGCAAGAAATCTAGGGGAAGAGAAAAGAGCAGAATCTTTCCTTCCAAGGGAGGATTGTGAATTGTCTCCCAACTGCACTCCTGAGTGTGAATCAATTTTCTTCCAGTCGATAACTAGCACAAAGGTTCTAACCTTCATTTGTGCTCCAAATACTCAATCGGGGATGTAGAACACATACCAATTAAGCAATTCAGCTAAAATAAGAAGGCCGTGAACCAACATCGTTGCTGCAGCTGCCCCTGAGGGATTGAGGGTTAGCAGCTTGGGGAAAAGGTAATTTATTGAGCTTAATACTCTGCGAAATGTTCTCATGATAATAAGATTGTAAGATCGTTTTAATATCTGAAGTCATGTTGAAAAGGTCATTTCTCACTTTTTACACCTACCTAAGTCATGTAAATTAGGGCTACTCAAACAGAGTTGAGGATGTTTGCAGCCTAAGTTTTTCTACATTTTTGGATGACAGAGAAAAATGTCAGTAATCCCAAGTGGCGGACACAAACAGCCAGTGACCACGAGTTTTAGAATAGCAACAGTAATGGAAGCAGCTACTTTTGCTGTGCATGAGGCCAGCATTTCATCTTTGACCTAGCAGATACTATCCAGAGTTTTTGTCCTCCTTTTTAATGTTGTGATTTGTTAAAAAAAAATATTTCAAACACACTACATGTAATCTGAAAGGAGAAGGGAATACAGCTGATGTGTTTGCCAGAAGTTTTACAACCCAGGGAAATGGGGCATTGGCCATTTCACAAAGTACTTGCCTCTTTTCCAATATGCTTTTTTTCCACAAGAGAATTAACCTGGAGATTCTTTTTTCTTTCCTTTTTTTTAAAAATGCTTTCTAGGCAGAATCTTTGTAGACTTTGCCTCCACATCTCCCAGCCAACATTCCTAAATCACAACCTGCAGCTGCCCTTGCTATTGCAGCCTTAGAGCCTCCATTTGGCAGAGCACCAGCATCATGCCAGGATGTGATGTTTCTGTGATGTGCACAATTACCCAACAGGGATGGAGCAGAGATCCCCAAAAGCATTTCAGTAAGGCCCCTGAATCATATCTGAAACCAAGTCTTCAAAATTTATAACAGCATTAGGCTATCTAGGCCCTTAGTTTCATTTATGTTTTGAAGCTTCAAATCCATCACACAAACGGAGCTAAATGAGGGCATTATTCAGAGCAGTAATGCACTTGATCCCATGGAGGCTAAATAATAGAAATCCCATCCTGCTCTCTTCTTTTATTTTCTGGCATCTTCTTCCCTCCTCATCTTTCAGCATCAACTCTCATCCTTTACACAGCTAAAAAACAACCCTCCCAGGAAAACCTCCCTTGCTGCTCCCCCTTCCTAATAATTTTTCCATCTTTCTCCTGAACCACTGCCCCATTTGTGACTCCTCACTGGTCAGGCCACAAGCTTTTCAGAGGAAAAGTTGCCTGTTTTTCTCTGCTTGGCAGTGTGCTCCAGAGGTGCTATGCAAACGATTTATTATAACAGATTATGGCCCAGAGTAATTTAATAGACTGGAAAGCCCAGCTGAGGAGGGCCGGCGATCCAGCATTCACAAAGCGTGCCATGCTTGCATTTTTCAATACATAATACATAAACCACTCTGCTGCTGTGGCTCTGTTTGCAGATTCGCTGGGTTTTGTATGTGAAAATTTTCCAACTATTTATCAACTTGATCTTCTCTGTCAGCCTTTATCATCTCTTACAGTCCTCCTGAAAACTCCCTGAAACAGAGAGATCAAGGCAGCTGCCAAACAATGCCACAGCCTTCCAGGGGTGGGGCTCTGCAGAGCACTGTATCCCTCCGTGACAAAACTGTCACCCTTATTATGATACCAGCAATAATAACAATAACATCAAGCTGAACCACTCTATCTCAGCAGAAAAGCTGGGAGGGAGAAGAAATGCCCACATGCTTGTCTTTTGGCTTCCTTGGTTAGGTCCAAAGGGTTGAGGGGAAAATGCTTGGAGAAAAAGAATCCCTCTCTGTGACATTTAGGGGATTCACTGAGGACAACTCTTCCATGATAATGCTGCACCCCATTATGATCTCTCTGTTTTGTTACTAATTGGCCACACCTAATAAAAAGCCTGCCAGGAACATCACCAATTCCCATGAGAGCACTTAGCTGACAAGAAGTTTGTGCCAACTTCCAGGTAACACCCTCCTCCTGCAGCTCTGTCAATGCTCACTTTGCTTTTCAGGCTCGGTTTTACTAAAGAACACATGGCATCCAGCTAGAAGGTTTTTCCACTATGAACTGTGCTTTCAAGGAAGGTGATTCACAAATGAAAGACGGAAAATATAATCCTGAAAAAATGAGAAAATGGAGCTCCTGAGCAAAAGTGAGAGAAGTTTTTATTTGGCCAATGGATTAAAGGTTAAACCTGAAAGCTGCCTTTCACTTGGTTAGATAAACGTGAGAGTGCATTTGTACGCAAGGCAAAAAACACAAGGAACTTCAGTTTTGAAGGCTGTCTTCATTGAGAGGTTCCAATTGGGATGTTGACTGCTCCTAAGAGGCCATCACAGAAGGCTCTCGAGCACGGTGCTTACGGGGTTGCCTCCTCCTTTTCCCTTCTCTTCAGCAGCTACCGAGCAAGTGAAGTTTCCAAAACACAAGCGCAACTTACGCAACTGTGAAACAATAAATCACGTTTGCCTCGCCTTGGCAGTCTGTCTGCTTTGCAAATTTGCATCCTGCTTGGGATGAATGTGGCTGTAGGTATTTCATGGGCAGAGCCAAGCAGTGGTTAATGGGCAACCTGCTGTCTACTCCTTCCAGCATGTGCCAGGCACTGCACCCTGAGTATTAATAGATGATGAATCTCTATTTGGGAGATATATATGTTTTAAATATAGCTTAATATGTGTTCATAAAGAAAGGCTGAAACCTGTTAATTCCCGGCATTTATACCTTCAACTGATTAAAAAATTTCCAGTAGAGTTTTGGAGGAGCCAATATTTCATTCTAGATTGGAAAAAATCTCTGCAAAAGGGAAAAAGAAACCCTTGAAGTACATGAATAGTACAAATTACAGAATACATTTTCTGCAATTCTCCAAAACTTATCTGGAATGCTACTTAAAAAAAGAATGGTGAGGGTATAAGATTACGTGGAAAAAAATATACACCTTTCACACATGTTTTTTTTCAAGTCAGTATTTTTGTAGGGAATTTTGCAGCATACATTAAAAAAGTGCAGAGAGAGGCAAGGTACTTCAAATAGCCTCAAATTTTTTACTAAGATCACTCTTTTTCCTCTACTTCTTTTCATAACAACAGCAAAGTCTCAGGTTCCTGAGTTTTTGTAAGTTTTGTATGGCAGAATCTCTCAAGAAGTAAAAACAATACATGATGGTCTAGTGGAGTTACTGCAGCCAACAAAGGAAAGGAGTGTTTATTGCTCAATTAGTGACTTCAAGAAATGCCAGTTCTGTAAGAGACAACCAAGACAGGATTTATCTGGCTATTGTAACTCCAGGCGCCTGGTTCCTAACTCTGACCAGTCCTTCCTTTTGCTCCAGCCCTCCTCACAATCAATAAAAGGTCTGGGCCATATTCAGCGGGATTCGGAGCGCTACAAAACCACAGCCATACCACCAGCCAACCCCTTCCACGCTCCAGTGTCTCACAACGCAGCAGCAGCTACGTGGCAAACTTCTGCACGCTACAGACAGATGGGTTTTAAATAAAAGCACACACCAAACCAGATCTCTAAGAAACTCTGCTCCCAGGAGGCCATCCAGAGCCAGCCTATGATGTCGGAGGGAAGAGCCTGGTGCTCTCCTTCACAGACCATTCAGCCCTTTGCTAACTGATGCCTGTACAGAGCACAGCCAAGAAAGCAACCATAGACAGTGCTGAATCTGGAAAACGTGAAGCATGAAAGAAGCGTTTAACTTCATATATTCAAGCAGATCAAAGATTTCTAACTCAAACTTTCTACGCGTCAAACTTTGCAGCTGTTCCCTTTATCAGCTCACTCGGAAAAAGTCTCCATGGATTGGTGCCATTCTTCGTAAAACCTCAATTGCTATGCAATAAAAGAGGTCTAATTTTTACAGTACAGTTCTGCTTATATTTAGTATCAACATCTGACCACAAGTGCCAAATATAAAAGTTACTGGGACTCACTTTAATTGCATTTTGTGCTCTCTTTGTGCACCAAATCCTTTAGCCTTACTCAGTGAACGTTCAGGCAGCTGACATTTGCTTCTACCAGTAAATACTTAACTTCCCGTCAGTGTGGAAATCCAGCACTGACTTCCATTGCTTCAGACTAGAACTAAAATGTTCTTCCTATGTAAAATTCTGTATGTAATATTACACGATGAGAGCGCTATTCTACCTCAGCTGTCCTGCCTTTAAAATTCTCTCTAAAGCAAGAATAAACATAACAAAAAAACCCGCACCAATTCTTTTCTTTCCTGCTTTCCTCCTCTTGAGGAGTTCTCAAAGCCAATTAAGACATCATTAAACAGTCAGGCCCAGCAATGGAAGGCAGAGCACCGTGGAGCACCTACAGCACGACTGCAGCCGCTCGTTCGCTCGAGCAAAGGCCGTCATCCCAATTAAGGACGTTCACTGTTTAAGCAGCACGGCAATTGCAATCCTTTTGGCATTCAGGACTGTGTGACCTGGCAGGGATGAGGGTGCTGCAATCCTGTTTGGGAGTGCAAATTAAGCTTCCAATAGTTGGGTGCAAACAGGCTTTCCATTAACTTTTTCCTTTCCCAATATTTATTTTAATTACCTGTGTTAAAGCCAGGGGGACATTTACTGCTAAGAACACTCATTTGCAGGCCCATCTCTTGCCCGAATACCTAAAGTAGTATAGCAATAGTTTCATGTTAATGCACATCTTGGTTAAATAAACCAGTTTTCCAGGCTGCTGGGTTTTCACTTACATTTCTGGTAGATTAGTCTGAGCTATGGAACTGAACACCACATATACCAGGAAATAGGAAGAGGTAAAAGAGTCCTTTCTTGCACAGCTTCCCACCTAAGAGCCTACTGGCTCCACCAGGTCCCAGCCGCTCGAGTTGCCCACGAACTTCTCTGCTTCTGGAGGCAGTGCAAAAACCCCTTTAACCATGGAATATAGATACCAACCTCAGCTAATGAGATATACTGGGGGCACCTTCCTTGGGCTTTGAACTGGGATGTTTATCCAACCTACCTGAGGCAGTCACCAAGAGGGAAAAAAAAAAGAAAAAGGAATGATAATAAAAGGTTGATTAATTATGTGCAATAACTGGGACAGCATATCATGAAAATTCCATTCTTGTTTACTCAGCTAATTCACTTTTTATGAGTGTTTAGGCTTTAAAGCAAAACAAAGCACTAATTACCCAATTAACGAGCAATTAAGTTACTGCAGCCTAATAGCCTGTACAGTGGCTGCCTTTATGAGTCTGATGGTGAGTTAGAGACCCATTAAACAAATTTATACACAGCTGTAGCAAACATTACATTTCCAGAGATGTTACATTACATGCTAATATTTTCACAGCCTTGAAACATCATTCACTGGTTTAGTGAACAGAGTTTGCCAGTTTACTCAGCCAAGCTCTGACAAAGGGAAGGTCTCTCACATTGTACCAGCAGCTACAAGCCGGGGATGGATGAGAAGTGGATCTCTGTACTTGAAAGCCTTCTTGAAAAATCAGGTGACTTTTAACCAAGGTGAGTAACATTTACCTTAAAACTTTTAAATTTTGCCTTAATTTAGGGGGAAATCACGGTCAACTAATTTTCAACAAATAATTGCATTTATTTTCAGTCTAAGGTGCTCTCTGTGGCATGTGACATTGTACTGTAAGTTTTAGGTTGGCAATTGGGTTGTGAAGATGAGCACGTTTTACTGTGTGGAGAAACAAGATGTTTCTGTAAACTCCTGTAAGGGAGATGGGGTTACCTGTGATGAAGTATGACATCCCTGAATGATGGTGCAGTATTAGAGGCAAGCTCTCCTCCCCTGCACACTTAGCAGCAACAAAGCACAGTGTCATGAAAGCTAAAGAAGAGCTTGGTCTTAGTTCCAGTGCTCTCTTCCCTTCAAGGACTACATCAAACCCAACATATTATATCTGTATTTCAGCGTGGTTCAATTCACATCAATAATGGGTGTATCTTTTAGTGCAATTTTGATTGCATGGAGAAAAGCTCTATTTGTAAAGCAACCATTTCATCACTGTTTAAGAAAATATATTTCTTTTTCTAAAGTGAGACTAAAATAGATCGATCATTTCTTTCTGCCCATACGAGACAGGTTTCCCCTTATCTACTAGCACATGAAAAAACTTTAGCTCACCTCTTCCACAGGCATAGCATCACTTCAAAGCACAGGCTGCACTATGTAAATAAGGAATGTTTCCTAGACCAAAATCAGGTAAGCAGTGCAGTATTTCCCTACCAGGCTGCTGCATTTCCCCAGGAACTCCATGGAAACGCGCCGTAAGCAGTAAAGATTATTGGGTATAGTGGTGGCCTGATTTTAACCTGATGTTAAAGACAAGCCATTACTTGGAAGTCCAGGAGCTGCAAGTATATATTTTTTCAAGTTGCACACACACATTGAACCTTCAAGCTGGCATCATCACAGTCCCACTGTATTCCATGAACTGCCCGGGTCTGGCTCCTGCATGTTTGTTAATAAATACAAGACACATCTGTGCTAATGAATTTGAAAGCATGAGGAGATCTCATCTGTCTTATGGATAAACAGAGTTCTGCTCACATCCTGTCCCCAGACACTTCCCCAGGCAGAATTGCTAACGAGGCCTCATTGCCTTTGGCCTGGGCTTAGAGTTCCTTCTTGCGTAAACTCCATGATATCAAATAAGGCGTAAGCTTAAGCTTCAACATTTTCTCTACTGGGAATACAGAAGATGTGCTCTTTTTTTGCCCCCCACAAACACTGCAAGAATTTACTGGGTTTGAGATATTTATTGTTCCATCAAATTTGATGGACCAACTCTCTGATGAGATTAAAAAAATTATTAGAATGGGGAAGGACAGACAAACACAAGGACGTGTGATTGCACAGATCGTGCCTTCTTAGAAAATCAGGCTAAATGAGAACAGTAACCATCTCCTTTGGTGGTAGATGGCTACATGAGTAAGTGTATCAAAGTAGGTTTTGTAACATATTTAAAACCAGCATGGCATGGAAACAGTATGGAAAAACAACAGGAGCAACAGCACAAAGCCAGAACAACCCTCAAAAACAGTGTAGGAAGGTAAATGCTCAGCCAAAATGAAAAATGTGGAACACAAACCTAAGGGCAACAAATAAGAGTCAAAGCGAGTACATCTCACCTAAACAGGGACATCTTTTAATCATGTCTTTATTAATGCTTTCTTAAAAACTTCATCACCCATCAGCCACTCAAACTGGCAACCCAGCAGCATCTGGTTTTCATTGAATAATGTCTCCCAATTTATCTTTAGTATTTAATTTTTTAATTTTAGTTTTTATTAAAGAAAAGGTCTTACCTGGCCTGTTTTGTATTGTTCTCTCTGCTCTCTTTTTTTTTTAGTCTAAAGTAATTTCAAAGAGTGAGCGCCAGATATCAAACCCAATATCCTTTTTCTCATTAGCACTTTTCCCGTGCAGACCTTCAAATGTGGTAATAATTAATGAGTCTGTGTCAGAAAATGAATAAAAGATGGCTCAGATGCTTCACTGTTCAGGGCTGACCTTTAGCTGAGTCTACTGTATTAATATATTCTTGTGTTGTCAGACTCAAAGAGCTAACTGCCTTATGAATTATTTATCAACACAAAAAGTCTTAACCAGAAACAGTGTTAACATTAATTTCTAACCCTCTGTGTCACAGCAAAGCCTGCCTGCACTGCATAATTGAATTTTAGTTTTAGACAAGCAATCAAAGCACAAGTCGCTGTTGTTGTAAGTGTGGCTGCCTATGATAGCAAGAGGAACGGCTGCTCTTTTTGCACATCTGGTGCATTACAGGCAGTTCAGGTTTCTGTGAGCACTAAGCCCGACAGCAGACAAATGTGGAATGGGTTTGCAGTGATGAGGAGAGCTGTGGCTCCCTCCTCCCCAGCGCACTTCTAGATGCTGAGCTGCTTATTACCCTGCTATTGCCATTTCTGAGAGGGGCTGCTATGGAGATGGGTTATACCTTCTCTGCTTTCAGCAACTCTGAGGGGCTGCCTGCTACACCTTAACCATGGGGGATGAGGCTGGGAAGACTGTCCTAAGACTCTGCTGGCTCTTGGTTTTGCTCTTCCACCTGGTCTCTCCCAGATGAGAGTCTATCTATCTCCCTGCTCTCCCCTGCATGCTCCCCAAACCCATGAGCTTCCGCAACCCCATCGTTTGCAGCTGTTGTAGAAGTGGGTTTCAACTGCTGTCCACAGCCAGTTCTGAGTAATTGTCAAATTGATTTACAGGTTAGGCTTAATTTGTATCACACCAACCCTACTAAGGCCTAGGATTCAAGGGCTCAGTTAGGATTTAAGGGCTGCATTCACAACTCTTCCCTGCAGGACAGTCTTGGGAAATTATGCTTTTGCTGGACCAGGAGCAAAGATGTAACAACACATATGTAGGAGGGAAATGACTCTATTCCCTGGTGGAATACATCAGCCTGGGCTCACAGCTCCTGGAAAAGCAGCACCAGTCTAGTACCTTTTTTTTTTTTTCAGTTCACACTCAGTGACTGAGGTTTGTTCATCCCTGAAGAAACAGTTCAGAGATTACCAACAGAGCATGAGGGCCTTATAGAAATGAGACATGGCTTTAGGCTCTAAATCCTGCAACAACTGAGCCAAATAGCAGCTTTGGTAGCTTTCCCCCTCTGTTCTCAGAGTCAGCAAGGGCAAAAAGAGAATTAAATCCCTTTGGGTTTTTCCCATCTAAGTAAAGAATGAAGTGGGCCCTGCAAGATATCTTCTCTTACTTTTCCTGGGAGCTTAAATGCAGAGGTGAGAGGCTGCTGCTGATAGACCTCCATAGGAACTCAGGTCTGAACAGGGATGACGGAGGAACACCAAGAGCTCACACAAGTGACTGTGCAGCTGAGGAGAGGAAGACAGACACCCTGTGAAACACAACTGCTGCAGCTTCTTCAAGGGAGAGTAACCCTAACCAAAGAAAAAAAGGAAGAAAAAATCCTGTCATTCAGCTGCGCATCACCTCAGTGCCTGAGACGTAATGTGTTTGAATATGTTTGTAAAACCTGTTGTGGCCTCACACTGAACCCAGCTCCTGCTGGGGATGTTGGGATCCAGAACAAAACCCCTGGACTATAGGTACGCTGACTCTGAGGAAGAAAAGCTTTTCACAAAGCTACCAGCAGGATCTGGATACTTAATTCAAATTAATGGAAACTGGGTGCCTTAATCCCCAAGAGCTTTAAGAAATTTTAATAAAGAACATCTCTGCTGTCTCCAAAGTGAGGAATGAGCACTTCCCTTACCTAATGACTGACTTGGTAATCAAAGGTTCTCTCCTCGCAGGAGCTGTGTGCATCACGCCTTTGCAACAAGAAAGCAGATGACTATGCATGTTTTAATCTGAGCTGAAAAGTGCTGAGCTTTGCGGGTGTTAGGCTGTGTGATTCTGGGTTTTCCATCCAAGACTGCCAGCCAAGTTTCAATGGAAAACAAGACACGACATTTTTCAACACTCTGCTAATTCTTCTTAAGACTAATCTTTTATAGGCGCTGGGATCTTCAGAGCAGATTATTTTCTGTAGTTGTTTTTATTTTTACTCTGGAGCCTATGATGGAATAAATCAGTCTTTGCCAAACCAGATACTTTTCTTTGGCAGACATTTGCATATTAAATCTAAAACTGTTTGCCATGACACAGTGAAAAGCAATTCTTGAAAGCCACTTCACATCCTTCCTGCAAGATCTCACTAGCACCTCCATAAGTAACACCAACCTGTTTTTTTGGAGGCCCGATAACCTGGCACATTCGGCTGTTCCTTGTGCCGTTAGTGCTCCAAGCAAAATCGATGATCAAAGGTCTGGAAGACACGCACTTCTGCAGTAAATCCCCAAGACAGCTCAGGTCTCCCTTCAATTTGGTATTTATTAGCTTTTTCCCCAAACACAGCACAAGATGGTGACGACTAATTCCCATCTGTACATGCCTGCTCCCAAGCTATGGAAAATGACTCTACAGGCCAACTGGAAGCTGAATAGTTTATCCATGAGCCAAACAAGTGAGATTTAAGGATGAGTGATACGCTGGGATTGACTCTTAGCCCCGCCAAAGGCTCCTGGAGGGCATATCCTATGCAGCTCGTCACAACGTCGGCAAACAGATGGAAATAGCTCCTTGCTTTGTGCCTATTGCACCGGCACGGTGACCTGCTCCAGATCCTGCTGTTTCCCATGTCCCAAACTCTCTCTGTCAGTTGTGTAAAATATGTTACAATTGGGGATATATATATTTTTTTTAATCTTCCACTTCAATATACCAGACTAAGCTAGTAAAAAAATGAGACGGTCATGCTCTTTTAAAATAACAAAACACCCACCCTGGCAGTTATGACATAACCCGGCAGATTTTTCTTGTTACTTTGCTGTTTTAAGTGCCTTACTCAATGTGAATCCAATTACCAAGGCCTTTGTTTTCCCTAACAAAGGGACTGTGTTTCGGGGCTCCGACTCATCTGGCTTTAATCATCTCTCATGAGGGGAGCTCACTAACAACCACCTTGGGATACCTTTTATGACAGATTTGGGAAGGCGCATGAAAGAGGGGGTGGTTCGAAGAAAGAGGAGTTGAGGTAGATCCCCCGCTCCCTTTTTTTTTTATTTTTTTTTGACAAGTGCATAGGCTTTCCACTGCGCTCCAGTAAACTCAAGTATGACATACCCCCGGCCACGGATGGAAGTGATTTTCGAGTGGCTATTTTTTTGGATTGAACTGTGGTTTATTTTAGAAGTCTCCAAAGTATTCTGAAAGAAGGAATGAAGGAAAAAAAGCTGAGCTCTGGATCTTCCCCGGCCCATGTGGCTGAAAATTACCCATTTTACTACTACGCAGGCCTGTGCCAGTTGGCCAGCCTGGACAGACATGTTTTCTTTTCCCTTTTAGGCTTATTCTGTAACAGATTTCTCCTCATAAAAGTTACAACTGGTGCAGCTCCTCTCAAGTTTGAAAAGTTTAGAAATCCATAGGACTCAACTAATGCAGCCGAGCACCACAGATCCTTCAAGCAACACGAGGAACGAGACTTTGCCATGGTAGAAAATGGGAATTTAATTCTCTTCTCCTTCATTGCAGGAGGCAATCAGGGTTGCTCAAGTCATGCTTTAAAAGTAATCATTTCAATACCAGACTAGTAAACAAAGTCTTATTCCATCCTGAAATGTTGTATTTAAAAGGGAAAACCCTTCCCCAAAGCAATCTTTCCCTGCTAATTGCACTGTAAAAGACCATCAAACATACTGTAAGTATTATTTTCTCAATGTTGCATGGAAAATTTACAGTGCAATTTCCATTGTATTCAATAACCAGCACAAGGACTAGTGTTAAGCCTAGAAAAGTTTGTTTTCGTCACATATTATTATCAGTTGTTTTGCTTTTATTCAGCCTAATAATTTTTTTCACAGGGCCATGAGCCAGGTACAGCAATTACCAAGTACCTGACAGGGAAACGTACTTAAGGTTTCTAGGCCAATCCTTTCTCACTGCATGTGACAAGGACAGGAATCTGCCAATTATCCCTTCTCTCAACATTTTGGTAACCCCAGTAAAAGGCCCACAGTCACACGAAGTCTTCTGAAGGCTGGTCTGTTGTCTCAAGGGTTCCTGGCCATTGCAGCACTTGCTCTCAGTGCCCATTATCCCCTTGTGTACTGGGGGAAAAAGAAATCCCTAGCTGCGATGACAAAAACCTCATTAAAAAAAAACAAAAACGGGAGTACAGTAGAGAACTGTCCAACTCTGATGAGAAGCCCAAGTGTTTCCTGAAGGCCCATAAAGTTAGAAGAATGAGGCAAACAGTGAGAAGTAGCAGACTCCAGGCCCTGCCACCCAGCTTTGGCTCTTGCCTAGTTAAGCTGGGATTTTTGGGAAGAACTTCACCCTGCAGTGATCACAGCATCCCAGCTCTGGAAAGGACCATCCAGCCCCTCCTTTCTCTTAGCAGGATCAACTCTCCCCGGCTCCTTCCTGGAAGGATGGCGATCTACCCCAGCACCTCTGCTTTTTCCAAAAGCTTTGGAAAGCTTTTCATGCGCTCAGTTTGCTTCTGCCTTTGAGAAATCATTTTAGATGAATAAGCCCATTCCCAAAACACAGGGAAGAATTTCTGCTCTGAGACAGCCTACTCACAACTTCTTTTTGGGTCAGAAAACAACACACAGACCTGTACCAGGCACAGCACTGCACTGACAACCCCACACAAATCACAAGAGCTACTGTGTTAGGCTAACGTGGGCGATGACCCAGGCAACATGATTTACCAGTACAGTAACTATCATACATTTCATCTTGATTTACTAAGTCCTTATCTGAGCGCTGGAACTAAAACTTACACTGGATGTTGCAGAACTCAAATGAGAATTGTTTTGGTCTACTCAGAGCACAGGGCCATCCCCAGGGCAGGTCTCCAGCTGAAGCCCCTCCACTGCAGACCCTGTCTCCTACTGATCCCCAATGTTCACACTGTATTACACACAGGACCACACAAAGGCAACTGAGTGAATCACAGACAAAAAATTAGCGTGTTCCTCCCAGGGGAAAAGGTTTACCTAGCTGTGAGCTTTCTCGCCCAGCTTAAAAAGCCTGCTGAAATGAGATTGCTTGGCTAGGCTTACAGTAATGCAAGGAGATGTTCAAAATCAGCTCTGAAGGTTCTGTAGCTGAGAAGCATTCAGTTAGCATGAGTTGATGGATGCAGTTGCAGGTTTTATGATGCTTCAGCCAAGACTTCAGGAGACCACACTGCTTGCCACAGGCTATTATTACTATTAACTATTACACAAACTGATCTGCTAAGCTTCAATGGATTAGCTTTCATTTTAAGAATTTTAGCTTCTCTTCTTAAGAAACATATCTGCAGGGCTAAAAGAACCCCAACATTGCTCCACAGTATAATGCCTATCAGATGGAACCTTGGGATACCAAGAGTTTACCCAAGATTTTGATGGAAGTTCCTACATCTCTCTCACTCTTGGTTCTGCCCTAACCCCCTGTGCTCATAAATAGTTGACATCAACTGGACAGTGGAACCATCTGGGCACAAGGAAGTTACGCCTTGGTTTGGTGGGATTTTTACTATACAGAAAGAACAATGCAGTTTCCCCATAAAACACTAATGATTCTAACTCTCACTATGAATAATTAAAAGCAATAATCATATTTCAGGCAAATATTTCCATACAGTCTATCAATATATCCCAATCAGATCAGAAAGACTCAAGCCCAGTAATAACTGAGATTCTAAGCCCTGCTAAAAGCAGCTTTTTAAGACATACTGTGGTTCCAGATGTTTTGCACAGCTATTTATTTAGCTTGTAAACAAGCCACCAAAAACATTCCACATAATGATGGGAGAACCACAATTACATTGTTGTGGGGATTTACAAAGAGCTCAGCATACTTCTGTGATTTAGAGAGGAGAAATCTCTCATTCTTTCTGAGAGCTGATTTCCAGATTTATGTCTGTACTGTGAAGTGCCCTGGGAATCATTAAAATGGTGACAAAGAGAAGTGATTTTCTTTATTAATAAAGAGGAATGAAGGAGGGGAGGGTGAAAGAAGAGAAGCCTCCCCACTCTCCCCCACAACAGACTACTTTCCTCCTTGTCACGGAATTTATGTGAAGTCAAATGATTATCATCTAGCATTGATACTCTTTTGTTTTGACTTTTATGCATATTTATTAACAACAAATTGCTAGAACAGCAGCACTCCAGTCTATCCTACAACAAACTCCATCCTGTGCCTTACCAGGCCCTGCTCAAGGAATGCCACCAGCATTGTGCCCACCCCACAGCCTGCTGCTCACATGGTACCTTGAAGACACTGGTGCTAAAAACTGGAGAAGTGGCACAAAATTCACTGCACACCACCGGAGGCTCTTGCTCCCTTGCTGCCAAGTGGCCACATCCATGCTGGGGATGACCACAGCTGCTCCCTGCTCAATACCCCATCCAACCTGGCCTTAGACACTTCCAGGGATGAGGCAGCTGCTCTGGGCAACCTGTTCCAGTGCCTCACCACCCTCACAGGGAAGAATTTGTTCTGTGTATCAGTGAATGCTTCAGAGAGAGCAGAGCCCAGTTGCCCTGGGGCCACTCCCACTGCCAGAGTTTGTGGGTAACACAAACCACGGGCTGGGACACACTGTGCTGTCACCCAGAGAATTTCATTTCAAGTGCTCAACAGGCATCAGGCAGCTACAGTTTTTAACTGATTCTGATTTCAGCTGCCCAGTGAAAATGGAAATCTCTACGTCCTACTAGCAGTCCCCTGAGCTGGGAAGACCTCATGAACACCTTATCTCATTTTGTCATCTGTAGTACAAGCTAATTGCTCCAAGCCAAACTGGGTTCAGCCTTCATCTCCAGGTGCTCTCTTTGGTCCTGCAAAGGGTCACTTCAGTTCAATGCTCAAGCCTTATTCTACTTCTACAGCACAAAAAATAAAACTAGATATTCCTCTATAGAAAAAAGACCAAAGAACCAGATCAGCATTTTCAGCACTTCATACATTTGCTGCTTTCAGTCAAATCCAGCCCAATGGCTGTGACTCCAACCTCCGGCTCCAGAAAATGCTCCTGTTTATGCCCCGAGTCACACAGCTCACCTTTGTGCCATGACCCTGCCTGCCACTGCCAGCAAGGGGGGACAGCACGTTCTCAAACCCTGCCCTGGGGTCAGGATCTAAAGGCAGCCACCTCCAAAACCAAACGTTGCTAAATCCTGCTTACAAGGACACAAAGGTGCCTTTTTGAGTCTATTTTTTTTAGCTATTTCAGTGAAATAGTTTTTTAACTCCTGGCTGTGTGGTGACAGCTGAAGGTGAAGATTTTAATCTTGACATGGGTGCAGAGCCCCAGGGCACTACAAGGCTGAGCTGCAGATGATCTCCTCCCAGGGATGGGGCTGACCTGTGCCTGGTGCCCTGCAGAGCACGTCCCCATGTCCCACTGCAGCCAGCACTCACTGCACAGGTAAATCCTGAGCCTGCTGTGGTAAATTAATGAAGAAGTGACATCCTCACCATAATTCCTAGGGAGAGTGTGATGAGAGGCCTTAAACGTGATTGCTTTCCATCTGTATGTGTGCTTGAAGACTGTAAAATAAATTAATAGGGAAATCTAAAACATAATGATAAGGATTCCCCACTGAACAGGTGTTTTTTCCATCCATGAAATTACAAGTTGCCAGGAAAAGACACGGGCCCAGCTCAGCTTTATTTCAGTCTCAGCTCCTTCTGTTAAAATAATAACAGACTTTATGTTCCTGAAGCTGTAATTAAACAAGTGCTTTGGAAGGAAGACCTACAGCTTGTTGTACAGGAAATAAAAGGGAAGCTACAGCAAACTGCTTGGATTGGTCATTCCCACTTCTCCCTGCTTCCTGATGTGACTTCCCAGACCAAACCCTCATTTCATCCTGCTGGGTTTATTGTTTTGCCATCATATCGTTCCCTCCTCTCCTTTTTTTAATGGAAAATATGTAATAATTGAAGTACATTTAAAATCTAGCCAGAAAACACAAACTAGAAATAAAGTAGGTCCTCCAAGAGCTGCACAGTCTTTGCCTCCAGTATCTGACAGGGACACCCAAACAACTTGTGCACAGCACTGAGCATCTTTCCAGTCACTCAGAGTGTAAATGATGAATTCTGCTCTCAAACATGTAACATAATGTATAGTGTGAAAAAAGAGAAAACCCACGAGTGCTGTCACCGCATATTTATGATATAAAATAAGAATTAGCATATGGGAGAGCTCTAAAGGGAAAACAGAGCACGAGTTTCTTCAAATTTAGGACAATTGAATCAGTTTTAGAATCCAGGACTTCCAAGAGAAACATGCATTTTTACTAAGTCAGAAGTCAATCAACCTGTCTATAAACCCTTCAAATAAAAGATTCCCCCTTCACCGTGCATGATAGGAAAATAATAACATAAGGCAAAGATGCAGTTTAACTTACGATTTTTAGTTTTAAAATATAATTTGGGAAAGAAGATAAGGAGGATTTTCTGACTCCTCTGCCCATCCACTTTTCTACGGAAATATATTTATGAAGCAATGATGTAACAGAGAGAGCACAGGCTATAAAGTGATGATAATTACTAATAAGCAGTTACAGTGAATTCTTTACTTGCATGCTGAGTGCAGAGTTGCACATCACAAAATTAGACATGTTTATGACTGGATCTCTACTAATACGTGCAGTTGACCTACAACCATCCTGCTCAACAGAGACTCTAATTATTAAGGTTTACTTGATTTAGCAATACAATTAAAATGCAGAAAAAATTAGCCCTGTGGGAAGGAAGTGGCTCTGGCAGTGTTCCTGAAATACTGGGAGCCCATGGCTGTGGAGGGGAGAAGTCCTAGCAGCCCAGACCCCCAGGCAGGACTGTCCCCAGTCTCCACTTTGGTTCAAAGTCTTGTGTGGGAATGCTCTGCAGCCCTTTCTGCCAATATCCCAGGAATGAAAGCAGGAACCTTTGCACCAACAGCACAGACTGCTGCAGAATGAGCACAGCCAATGCTCTGCAGGCAGCGATGGAAAGCAGCACACCCATTGCAGACTCCAGCTAAGGAAAAACCACCACAGGCAGAAAAACCACCACCAACCCAGGAGTGGTCAAGCCAAATTCCACATCTGCTGTGTGCAGGTTTTCTCCACCACTGGGCAAAAGGCAGAGGGCAAGCCCTTGACAATGTACAGTCCTCCAGGACACATAAATGTCTGTACACACTCCAGTAAAACACTGATGAAATGAGCCCTACCTGCTTGCTACAACGCTCTGCCATTTCCGAGTACCCAGAAAATTACTGGAAGTTTGAAAAAAAAGTATCTTCTGGTGCTTCCTTAAAGACCCACCGCATAAGGAATTTCCCCCCCTCTGACTGTATCTTAATTGTTGCCCAAATTGTTTCCTAATAGATATCTACATGCAAATGTAATGTTTTGGTTTTATCTCTCAGCTTCAAGATAAGGCTTCAAATTAAAATGGAAGGGTTGTGTTCCAGACTTCAAGAAGTGAGGTATAAATAACGTCGAGGTAATTAGCAGTGTGCTGATAGGTGCCGGCACCACAAAGACAGCCCTGCTGCACTCTGTGCTTCGTGAGAGCTCGTGGGCTGCACAGAGCACCGTGCTGCTGACCAGCCCTTCAAAGAGGGGCACTGATATGGGCTACTTGTGAGGGCCGCAACAGGGGAGACAGAAACAAAGGTCCCACATGTTGATAAATGCTCGGCATCGTGGAAGAAAACGCGACGTCAGGAGGCCAACAGCGAATTTATCAAAAGTCCGTGCAAGCTTGGCCCACTTGGAAAGGCACGGCAGGCTCTTGCCAGATGGGAGGAAAGGAGGAGAGCTACTCCCACTCTGTAATTTAATGTTGTCTTTTTCAATAAAGTTAAAGATACTTGGAAGCTCAGGGTACATAAATGCTGGAATTTATAGCTGTCTCAGAGACAGCTGCATGATATACAGCTCAACGGGAAGGCCACCACAATTAGGCTTCCAGGATTATTTTATTGGAGGAAGGGGGTGATAGGAACTGTTTAGAAAGTGGGATAGAGAACAAAGTCTGTGTTTAGAATCATTTTACGAGCCTATGCAAGGATAAGGTGTGCATATAGGCAGCTGCTCCTCCTCCAAGGGAGGGTCCCTTGGAGAGCCCGACAAGGGAGGGAAAGCACTGCAGCATTTGTCTTTCTAAAAACACATTTTCCTGCTGCCGGATTATCACTCCTTTCTTGTGTTGTCCATTATAAAGACCTGCACTGCCAAACTCCCTCGGGAGGGTCAGACACAACACAGCACAGGCACGTTCCTTTTCTGGTGCCTGCAGAGGGAACACAATGTGCTGCAAAGTATTTGGGAATCTTCAGACCATAAGCGCACAATGTACAAAGAAAAGCATGTGGGTCACATAAAATATTAATTGCTAGAAAGTTGCCCTTGTAAAACTTTCCCTCGCCCCCCCCCAAAGCACTTTGCAAATACTGTCAGCATGTGCACAGGAGGTAAGGAGGCACAGATGGTGAGCACCCTGTCTGAGGTCACACTGGGAAGATTTTATAGTGTTTGCAACTGGGGAAACACAGAAGTGAACACCAAGATAAAGACTGTGCATGCAGGACAGGGTGTTTCACGAGTTTGCATGTTTAACTTTACTTTATTGATTTTCATAATTCCATTAAATTTAATTTATATTACTTTATGTATCTAGTTATATGCCTTTAAGTACATTGTAATGGAGTGCTACCTGCATCAGGTTTAGTGCTCCAGTATAGATCCCACACCAGCAGGGCTAAAGAAGCTATCATGGCCAGGGAGGAGTGTGGTTGAAAGGCTTTTTTTTTTTTTGTAAAATAGGTATTTCAGCATGCAAAACAGGTACTTCCTGTGTCACTTAACACTAAGTCACTTCCCTGTCCATGCTAGGATAATTATTCTGTTTTCATGAAGAGCTGACCCCTCACAGATTGAGGCCAAGTTGAGAGAGCTTTTGAACCATGTGCCACACGTTCTCTGCCTGGTGTTGTGTGAAATACCTAATGCCTCCTGAAAACACAGAACCACCTAGCAAGGGAAAAGCATGCCGTGTTGTGAGCCCCACATGATGAATTAAGCTGGATTTGCTCTTGCTTCTCCATATTTTTTTTCCAGTAAGACTGGAGGTGCTTGAACACAATAAGCTCATCCCATTTACCCGTTCCTAAGCTGCACTCAGCAGGAAGTTTGACACTTCTGCTCCAGACCTAAAGAAGGGCTTGTCTGTTTTCTCCAGCTACAGCAGCTTGTCCAATAAAAGATTGTCTAGGTAGCTCACCTCTTCCATAACCTTTCCTGAGAAAGCTTTTTACTGACATCTCAATGGTAGGCAAAGTGAGAAAAGGATAAAGCCAGAGCTACTGACTTTTAGAGGAAATAATTGCACAATCAGTTTTGGGGGGGCGGGGGAAAAAGGTCAGGATTAAGCTAGCAGGCCTTCAAATCCAAGAGCTGATGTGGTTAAACATTATCATCAAGAGATGGTGACAGGCCTGTCCTCTGAGTGAAGGATCAGACCTCCGACCTCGTCCTCAGCCGCACCAAGGCCATCCCTGTTACACTGAACATCTTCCTTACTTTAACTCTATTTTTCACAACAATGAGCCACATGTGATAACAACTCAATTTGTCCATAAACGGGATTAATCTTATCATCCCTCCTTTGAATCTAATTGATGTGATAATATTTGCAGCATGTTTTGTCTCATTACCTATAAAGGTAAGAAAGAAACCAGGATGATTTAGAGCAACTCCCAGCACCAATGCTTTTTGGTTTTCCCACAAAAGAAGCACCGGAAGAAATTTCACTCAGCTCATGTGAAACTTAAGGGAGGAGTAAATTAATTGCTCTTTTATCATGTCTTATTAAGAATGCTCAGTATATAATCCATTTTTCAAATTATGCTCTGTTGAAACAGTCAGATAATCATATTAAAAAGGTGAATGGAAGAGGAGAGCAGCACAGTTAGTACCTGTCAGTTTAGTAAAAGCAGATGTAGGCATGCATAATACATTTGTTTCTTAACTAGGACTCTAAAATAGTGTCTTTTAGAGCCTTACATTTCACTAAGTTATACTATATACTGTGATAATACACTGTAACATGCCTCAAACTGCTGTCACAAATGAAAACTAGAGCTCTTAAATATTGAAGAAAAAATTGGCTACTATATTGCAGTAGCATTTCTTCAGTCACCCACCCCAAATCACTGCAATGTGAAGGAGGCAGCAAGGCACTGGGGGAGAGAGGAGCTCACAGAAGGTCACATGAATGCAATGGCACCATGGAGAAAGCACTTCCAGTCATTTGAAAACAGAAATTTTGAAGCTGGAATAAAATATCTTCACCTTTCATTGACATACAAGTATCAAACAATAAAGTACATCTACATAATATGTATTATGCAGCTTTATTTTTATCACAGGGTTCTTCTAGCTGAATGCACAAACTGCACTGCCTCTGCTGTCATGATTTATTTTATCACCCCAAAAGCCCCCATAAAAGGGAACCTTTTATCTGCTGTTTGACAAGCTATGGGCTCCATTTATTTCACACTACAGCACAGCACAGCACAAGGATGCCGTGTTGTTCCTCTGTCCAGGAGACCCAGGCTGAGCTTTGTGACTCTCTAGTCTCTTCTCCTGCCTGCATTTCTCCATTTCTCCCTGTGAGCACCTGCCATGGTCCTGCTGACTGCTCTTTGAAGCTTGGCACAGTGGCAGCAGGAAGGTCACCAAGTGACTTCATCCTTCTTGCCTTTTCCCAACAGATGACTCCAGTCATGGTCTTTACCCAGCTGGCTAATGAAGAGCTACACTGCACTGAGGTGCTGGATCTTTTTAACAGAAAACACATTCAAACCTTACACATTGGCTAAAACTCTACTTACTGTGCAATGCCACAGCTCTCACTGTGTAAGTGAAGATTTTATAACGTGATTTCTCACCTACGTCCTCAAAACATCTGGTTTAGGAAGCAACTGTACTTTCCAGTGCTTACAGGAATGTTCTGACACCAAAAGGAAAACAACCATTCCCTTACAAAAGCTAAGGATTCCTCAGATTTTTAAATGTCTCACTTTGCATGTTCCATTCAGCTCTTTCCTTATGTCTTTGCACTTTCCAACAGCAGAGTTCCCTCTCCCACACTTTGATTCTGAATGAGACAGCACTTGTTTCTTCTCCTATTTCAAGAACTTTCTTTAAATGATCACTGAATCATGAAATACCATTTTTGCTAGTCCTGAGTACTTCACTGTAGTGTTCCCAGCAGATTTGCTTATCAAAGGTCATAAACCTTACACTGCTGCTAATAACAGCAGCAGCTCTGTGCTATTGTTCTGTCAAATTTCTGTATGCAGCTGCTGGCTGCAGTTAAACTGCTGATCCCATTGACAGTAGAAAACAATGTGATACTATTTCACCTGGAATCAGCTGTTCAAGTGCTGAGGTTTTGGGGTAACCTTTTTCCTGTTCTTTTTTTTTTTTTTTTTTAATTTACCTTTTTTCCTCTTTTCCAAAGAAAAAGCTTCTTTAGTTACAGCTCTGAAGTGAGAGTCTGGACTTTTGGTTCCTGTTCCAGTGCTGCTCAAATCACAGTTTCCCATGCTAAGAATCTGTGGTTGTAGCACTGAGGTTATTTACATACAAAATATATGCATTACCATGTCGATTTGACACGTGCAAGCACACCTACATGAATGCACACAGACACAAAAAGCTGGCAGGTTAGAAACAAAGCTGTTTGGAATTTGTCTTTTTTGTCTAAATCATTGACAAACCTCCTTAAGAAGTTGCCAGTAAGGCAAGTAAGCTAATCAGTTCACTGCTAGTATTAAGTCTAAAACAATCTCCAGCTGAAATGTGATTAATCCATGCATGACAGCTTAAAGGTCAAAGCTAGAATGCAGAGCTTCTTGACTGCAAAGAAAGAACTGACTTATTTTTATCTCTTCTTTAAAAATTACAGCAGCCATGAAGTGGCTCAAGGAGCAGAGTAATGAACGTCATAAACCTGCCTCATAAAAATGGCATTCATGCAGTAATACAGCAGGTCAGATGAGCAGGGAACATTTCATTAAAAATTCCCCTTCTTGCCTACCCAAGAGAGACTTAAAACTAATCATATAAAATGGCTGAGTGACACCATTAACGAGCATTAATATTTTAAAGCTTTAATAGTACAACAGAGCTAGGCTGTTATATCAAAATTATACAACCTTATTAGACAGTGCACTTGGCTGCATTGTACTTGAATTGTCACTACCCCCGACTGGAAATATTAAGGTGGCCATGAACCACAGCACAGATACCTTGTTGTCTGTCCATACTTCGCAGGTTTGGCAGTTTTCTGACATGAGCCAAATTCTGGATGATTTTGTGAAGAACAAGCTGATTTACCTTACCCATACCAAAGGAGGGAGACCTTTACTGTGAGAAATGGAAAAGGCTGCTTTCAGAAAGCTGTTAATTTTATAAGGTGCTGATTAGAATTCATATTCTTGTGATCTGAATTATAATTTTGCACAAAATTAGCACAACCATGTGGGCAGAAAAACATCTAAACTTTCCTACAGCAGCAAGATGTGAAAGGGAAGATTGGAGAAAGCACAGAGACTAGAATAAGAGACAAAGATAAATGTCACCCATATCTTCTGGGGACAACTAAGGATGTAGTTGACAAGATCAACTAAAACCTTCACTGGGGATTACCTGTGGTCGCACACAGTGATCTTGTGAGTTACTACCACACTTCATAAACAACAGTTTCCAACTTTGCCTCTTTTCCTTGTGGCAAGATCAAATCTCAATCATAGTTTCTGGACATGAAATACACGAAAGAGAACTGGGAGAGGAGATACAGACAAACAGAAGGTTTAAAAGGAGCAGTTCATCAATATTTTTATGAGTAGTGTAGATTCTATCATGCTCAGTGCCTCCATTGGTGCTCTCTTCCATGGTGTTGCACATCTAAACACACACAGAGCTAGTGGCAACTAGCATTGCTCGTCTTTTAAACTTTAATAACTTGTAGGCCAGTAATTAACTAACTGTGACCAATACTGTAGCCTTACACGGCAGCCTTAGCAAGCATCCTACTTTAGGAATATCCAAAAGATCAGCAAAGTTATCATTTAAGAGAACCTCTTAATTACTCTGGCATTATTATGAATGTTTCTGATAGGCACCCAGCTGTTTTGTTTCCTCTTGCATAGAGGCAGAGAAATGAATTGCTCAACAACTGCTTGAGTGATAAGACACTGGTATTCTTAAGATTGAAGAGATAATGTTGATGACTGTGAGCTATTTCCCTCTCCTAAATGCTATAATTTTAGTGAGCAATTCAAGAAGGGATTTCTCAAACAAAAGAGAAATGGAAGAGTTGGCTCAGTGTTGGTTACTTAGGCAATGTTTATAGTAAATTGATGCTGTGATTTTCAAGGAGGAAAGAGATTTAAGCAAACTGTTGTAATCCAGTACTTGACAGCCCTGTCTTTGCTAAATACTGCACATAATTTTCATCAGCACGGCTTTCTGCATTTCATAAATGTGGAATTGGAAAGAAATACTAGTATCTCACATCAATGAATGCTATTTGGCTCAGGTAACAAATTTTCTTGGTCATATGTAATTACAGATCACCAGTTCTTGAGTCTGTCGAAGGAATCACATCTAATAGCATCCCTCTCAAAATGCATGAACATCTGACAACATGACAATTCATGGGGTCAAGCAATAAAATGACAGAAAACCAAAGATGCAGCAAGAGATCTTTCCTCAAAACAGTGGAGACAATAAACCCAGGGAATGGGTAGCAGTAAAAGTTGGTTAAAGCCTTAAAGGGTTTACATTCAGTCCCATATTTTCAGCACACACCCGTGGCAGCCTCGCAAAGTTCTATTCCTTTCTTTATCCAGGACAGGTAAGCTGGACACATACACATAATGCTGCAATATTTCTGTCTTCTGTTGCCAAATCACAAGCGTTAACATCAGTCTTAGTTAAGACCAGCTGGCTGGGTCATACATTTTCAGCTCAATACACTGATTGAAACAACTTACAGCAATGATGTATCACAGTGACGTATGGGCAGGCACTACGTGACAGAGAAGGAGAGAATCCATCATTCCGTGTCTACCAGCTATGACACTGCTCAAAGACCACGGTCAGCAACACACCTTCCTGAATTACAGTGATGCTGCTCAACTGAAGAGAACCAAACAGCAAAAATAATTAGGGAGCTGAAGCAATCTCTTCATGACTTATGACAGAATAAATTGAACAAGAAGGCCTTGACAGCAACAGCCGTGCAAAAATGCCCTGCTGGAGGGGCAGTATGTTGTCATTAAACCACCTTAAGGAAAACTACAACTAACAATATACTGCAACACAGACACCTAAAGAGGGGAAACATTGTATCTGTTATTCTGGCTTGTGTGCAATGGAAAAATACTATGATTCATTAAATAAATGACAACTTAGAGCAACTGCAGGAGTTCAGCAACCTTCCCGGGGGCATGCAGAAGGGCTGCTGCTGCTTTGGCCACCAGCAGCCAGGCTGCGTGTGCACAGCTGGGCAGTCTGATCACCTGCAATGGGATAAACTTAAACAAACTGTCTTTTCCATCTCTATTTTCCACCATCATTTGAAATTCAAATCTGACCTGCCTGTAAATAACCTCTCTCCCAGCCAGAAAATAAAAAGTCATAGAAAACAGAACTTTTCATTTATGACTGCTTTAGGATTCAGACTCCCCTGGGCTTCGTGTACTTGGTTACACAAGAAAGCTGCAAAAGCAAAGAGAAACTCCTGCTAAGTGAGCCGACAGTAGCTCCACTCAAACGTCAAAGGAACATAATTGATAGGACTGTTTGGAAGCATACAGGCTGAGAAGTATCTTTGACAACTGAAACTGTGTGAGAAATATGTAGTAATTTGCCAGATAGAGTTTACAACCCATAATCATTTCAGAAGTTCCTCTTTTTCAATAGAGCTTGACTGAAAATTAGTACAAGATCTGCAGGGAGCAAACATCCATTATTAGTAGCACAAAAGTGTTGGGTAATTGCCACAAAGCAGGTTCATGGCTGCTTTGAATTGCAAGAGAGGATCAGGGAGGTGGGATAGGACACTTGAATTCTGGAAGCAGCGCAAAATGCCCGGTTTTAAGTATGACATTTCAGTGCCTGCCAGGCTTGCCCTGTGTCACTGATGGATCTGCTAAGCAGCTGCTTCTCACACTTCTCCCCCACACCTCCAGGTTCTCTATGCCCCGACTGGTAAAGAAGAAATAGCAAATCAAAAAGAGAGAAAAGGGGCAGCAGAGAAAACAGGCAAACATAAAAATACCAGGGCTTTTATCGAGCGTGCAGACTTTGGGAATCATGGCATCTCACAGACTGCTCCGGAGGGCAGGGGATGTGGTTTCAATCAGCCTTAGCGGATTGCTCACCACACAAATGCAGAGTAATTTCAAACGTTGTCATGGGGGCACAGTCCCCCTTGCTTGTTAAAATACTTACAGAATAATACAGGAAAAGAAATCTTTCTCTTTCCTCTTTTTGCTTTTTAAAGTACCCATCATGTTAACTCAGGAAAGCTGTACTTCAATCTGAACCTCAAAAGGAGTAAAAAAAAGAAGGGAGAGAAAGTCATCACACCCCTCCTGCTGTTAACCAGGCCCAGTTGATGGCATTTCCACCTTAAGCCTGTGTTTTTATACCATGAATTCTGAAAGGCCCCCAACACCTCCAGTTCCCAATTTCACCTTTGCTTCTCTTGCTTTGTTCCTAAACCAAGTGCCAAGAAAACACAAGGATGGTTTCAGTGATAGAATCATTATGGATGGTATAGTTAAAAAAAAAAAAAAAGCGCTGAGCTGTTCACTTGCCTGAATAATTACTGAGGATGAAGAATCCCTTTCATGGGATGTGTTCTCTGCGGTGGTGAGGACGGGAGGCAGAGACAGTCTATCAATCAAGTCAGACAGAAAGTGTCTGTCCTTTTTTATTCAAAAAGGATTTTGCATTTCCAAGTGTGTTGCTCCAGTGTAATGAAACCAGCGGCTGGAAGCTTCCATGTAGCACTTCAGCTCTGTGCAAGGACATGCAAAGCCTTCCAGCCTTTTACACAATTTATTTCTTTATCTAATAAATCAAGTCAGGCCTTTTTGAGTAAAGCATCACTCCTTGCGAAGGAGTGAAGAATCGCCTCATTTGACAGTGCAAGGAAGGGGAAAAAACCTAATGGGGGAGCCAGCTTCATTTCAAGGTGACACAAGCAGAGAAGGAGGAGAGGCAGCAGATTGGTATTCTGTGAGGCTCCATGCAGGCGTTGGACAAGAGATTCCTCTGAATTGAGGGAGTCTCACTCCATTAATTCAAAAACCGATTGAGGTGGAGGGAAAGTAGAGCAATATGCATTATGTATTTGTTACAAAACTATTGTGTCAAAGCAATATTTAGTGGTAAATTATGGCACTATCAGGAGTAGGATGCCACATACATAAATCAATTTGTCTCCTCTGCTGGCAGGAGTGTGACAAAAAGATAAGAGCTCATCAGTGCCATTATTTCCCTGAGCTGGAGGAGGAGGAGGGACAAGGGGGTGGGGAAGAGCTGCCGGGAGAGCCCAACATACCATTAATTGTAAGTGACAAAAGGAGGAAGGCCTTTAACTTTGAGAAGCAGAGTTAAGATGCTATCGTCAAGTTAAAACAAAGAAACCAAACCCCCCGCTAAGGGAAGGTTGTTTAGTACAAAGAAACGACTCTTCCCCACTGGAGAGGGAAGAGGAGGACAGAGACAGACTACTCACTCATCCTCATTTATTTTTCTAAAGTCAGCTTGAAAAATTGATAAAAATTGGAACAATAATATTTTCTGTGGCAGAAGGATGAAATAAAAAGAGGCTTTATTAGAATAAAGGGAAGTACAACTAGAGGCCTGCTAAATGGTAATTACGCCTTTATGGAAATATCCTGTTAATTACTAGGTCATTTTTTGTTTTACAATTGAGTTGTCAATTTGCAGTTAATTTAGGCCATGCCAGTCTAATAGCTATTTACAGATCACACAATTGCCTATACGGGAGGAGCATGTGGCCTCCGGACAACAGATGCCATTTTGGGAGAGCTGGAGGTAAAGTCTCATTGAACAAACGCAAGCCATCAACCCAAGGCGGCTCCAGGGGGGGACACGGCACAATAACAATAAACACAGCGAGTGCAATGACGGAGAGGCTTCTTCACTTCGCTTAGTGCTCATTTTATGGTAATAAGATAGAGCAGCATGTTTGAGAAGCTATTAAATAAAATCATAATTATCCCTCTCTTTAACAGCACCAAGCAGTTGTTAGCTCTTCTCTAAATATAACACATCTGAAGTTGCAAACCCAAAACAAGGGCACTAAAAGCCACTGAAACATCACCACAATCCATGGGGATCTTTGCATAAGCTTGTCACTGAGACAGGTGAAAGCATCTCTACTCCTGGCACCTCCTTGGCACAGGTGCCTTCACACCGGGCAATAGGTGCAATATGAACACGAGAGCCAGAGATGCAGCTGAGAGGTGACAGCTGAAATGGCTCAGAACTGCCAGCCAGGTCACAATGAAGTACTGGGCCAAATGACCAATTTGCCATGGTACCAGGGAGCATCACTACCACTGAGGAGGAATACAGAGTTCTTGGCTGCAGAATGAAGTGCACATAAAGTATCTCCCAAAATTGCTTTCCTTTCTGAAAATACAAAGATCCTTGAGGCATCCATAGGGGTTACATCTACAAGCCATTTAGAAATGTAAAATACAAACTCACTACTCGATGCTTTTCAACAGGCTCGTTCCTCTGTTCCCAAATGAGGCTTTATATATTTCAAAGGATAAACCGCTACCCTGTGTCCAGGTAACGACTGTAAACAAAAAAGCCCGTTATTGTCTTGTCGTAAACTTCAAGGAAGCTCAAGAGTTCCTCCAGATGTTCCCTTCCTCAGTATCTTTGGAGGACAATGGAAACATGCTTTCTTGCTCAGTCCAAGCCTCCAAATTTTAGGAATTTAAGACAAGTGAAGTGAGAGGGCTTCCTGCCAACATCTGTTTGAATAAAAGGGATCTTATGCACCACATTTCATACGGAAACCTTTTTCTAAGACCTCCTGAGGTGCTGTCATGTATATTAAAAGTTAAAGCCCTGGTTTTGTTTGATAAAGTAAGTAAGGGGATCTATTCTTAGTAACGTGTTGAGGCAACAACATGAATAGTCTTCACAAGCTGTTCTACTTCCAGCTTAGTCCAAAGCATGATATCAACTTCCCATAATAACTACAAATGGAAGCAATGAAGGGCAGAGAGGAAAAATACAAAATAAAATACAACAAACAACTCAAGCAGATTAGCAGGCACTTTATGAAATTAGCAGTTTGCAACAGTATAAACAATTTTAAGTCAATTTATAAAAAATATTCCCAGAAGGCAATCAAGTAAATCAGGTAATTATATCCTGTAAAGGGAGATAACATCAGGAAAATTAGAAACACTTCTGCACATAAATCAGAGGAAGGAAAGCCTTCACACTTCATTTACTCATTATCACATTTTATGTATTTCTTTGCAGAAGACAGGGAGCTGGCATGGTTAATGTTGGCTGCTGGGTGCTCCGATTATCATCTGTGCTTTTGGAAATGGCCTGAGGTCAGCTTACATAATGTTGCAATCAACAAAACATGAAAAAATTGACAGATAGATGATGGAGGAAAGTGACAAGACTTTTATTCCAAAGGAACAGGAATTTACACTGTGAATACTGACACTGGGAGAGAGGCTGGTAGTTCAAAATAGAGCCTCGATGAGGCAGGATAGAAGACACCCAAGGTTTTGGAGGAGCTTGGAATCTCAGGCTTCTAATTTCACTTCAAGTCCTGTGAGCAACACCTGCACTATATCATTTTTCTCTCTCTACCTCCAGTCAATCATGGCAGGTCTCCATGTCTTTTAGTAACTATAGCCATAGGGAATTAATGTTTCTCTTCTCACCAGAAAAAGAACATCAGTGTCATGTATCTGAAGTGTAGCTCTCCACTGAGCTGAGCCATTAAGCATCTATTTAAAGTTAGGCACACGCTTAAATTTCATTAAAATTAACAGGACTTAAAGAAAGTGCCTGGAGCCAAGAATGTTTTAAGTGCTTTGTTGAATAAGAATGTACTTAAGCAAATGCTTAAATGCCTCCCTGAATTGGTGTCAACCTTATATTAAATCAAGGTCCTTGCTGTTTTTATACCAGTATGTCACAAGTCATGAAGAAGAGAGAGTGTTTAACCAAATCTTCCATTTTTTTTCCTTAGGATACGTAAGAGTTGTCCTATTTCATGCTTCAAGCAAAATATATAAGAAATGTCAATGGGGAATTACTAGTTGCTGAAGCATCTCTAAGATATTATGGCAGATAAGCCTTTTAGTAGTTAATATTCGTCCCCAGCCACATCCCTGCTTTATAGATTATAATTTCTCTTTAATAAAGGAAAACCCTAAATCCCGCAGCTTCAGCTGGAAATGGATTTTCATTTATTTGGTTGCAAGAAACCAAATTAAGAAAATTACTTTCTAACTAATTTTATAGTGCTAAAGAACATCTGATCATATGCTGGGGAAAAGCTTCAAGCTTTCTGGATGAAGCCGTTAAGACATGAGTAATAATTGGAAATTTACTGTGCATAAATCCTGATGAAATTAAACTGCATTTAAGTACGTTCTATAAAAACCAGGTCAAACGGCAAATGACGAATGTCCTGTGTCACTCGGTGTGGGGAAAGGTATTGCAGAAAATCAGAATAATTAATTCTTCCACGTACTAAGCACAGGCCAAACTTTATTTTTCCTTGTGTACGAGAAATCCAAGCATTAAATTGCTAGATATTTCTCTGTCATTCCTGCCTCAGACTCAGCTCTGGAGGGAAATGGCTGGAGTTGCACGTGGCACATGAGGACAGGAGACACAGCCTCCCTAACAACCCGCTCGCTACGATTTCTCAGCGCTCACAGACTTCAGCAAACCAGCCCAAGTGCTTTTCACACACAGTCAGGACTTTGTTACATTGAAATTGTTCCACGATCTTTTTCATAGGTTGGTCCAGACTCTTAACTGATGTGAACTAGAGACAATATAGCTCAGTTATCCCAGCTGCTGACCTGCTCTACTGCACAACACCCAAAATCTCCCAAGGATTCCCATACTACTCTGTGTTCCTTGCAGATATTGCACAGGTGCAGTGCAAACCAAAACCCAATCATTTATGGCAGAGGTTTAAAGTAATAGCTGAAAAGGAGAAGTTCCTGCTTGATTCCCATGGACTAGTATTTTATCAGCATCTGCAAAATATCATCACTACAAAACAAATATTCTGAACACAGACATATCTCTCCTTAAGAGAACAAAAAATAGTTAAATCTTTAGAAAGGACAAAAAGATAATTCAATCATGAGCTACCATCCTTCTAAAGATTGTCACAGTACATTACAGCAATAGAGAACTACAAATGTGATAATCAAATGTTTTTGTAAGTTAATAATTTCAGCTTACAGGACCGATTTTTCACTGGTGAAAGCTGCCACATTCAGTTGAAATCAATGGAGCTATGACAATTTACTCCAGCTAAAGGTCTGGCCCATTGGTTTTTGAAATTTAAGCAGAACTGGAGGAAGAAAGCATAAATTTACAAGCAAAAAAGACTGAGAGAGGCAATGAACCATCCTAACCTTCACTTTCCAAGTCACACACCAGAGAGCACAGCCCAGAATAAGGCAATGGGGAAGAAGCTGTGCTCTTCACTTGCACTGGTTGCATCATCAAACTCAGTTCATCGTAAGTTATAAATGCATCCTTCCAGAAGTTCTCAGTCAGAAGGATGGAAGTCAGGACATGGCAATATCAGAAAAGGTAAGAGAGGGCACAGGGAAAGAAAATCAACTACCAGCATGAGACACGCCTGCATTTTGATGGAAAAGACAATGAACCTGCACCTTCCTCACTGATGGACTGAGGGCAGAGAAGGGACAGGCCAAGGACACGGCTCAGAGACCAAGCAGGGCTTTGTTTCCTGCATCCCTACTGCCAACTTGGGCTCGGGGCTGAGCTGCAGGGGAGGGAAGAAAGCTTGGGAAATTCCATGGACATAGCTCACACTTCAGTATGAAACAAAAATATTGTAATTTAGCACGAAAGGCAAAGGTAATTCCCGAGGAAAACATTCATACTGTCCTTTTATGGGATTATGCAGCAAGTGTCTACTCATAGGTACGTATTAGATACCACTAGATTTTCCTTCACAATATGCTGCATTTACTCCTGTGCAGTTAAAAACAAAAACCAAACCCTTTCAAGTAATGTTTGTTATGTTTCTTGTTGCTACTGTTTGTCCAGTAATACTCTGCTATAGCAATTAGACAAACTTGTAATGGAAAATGTCTAAGAAACCCCATGGAGACTGGCCCAGAGCCCTGTCCCTGCTCTCACAGCAGCTTGGCTGCCCACCAAACTGCAAGGCATTATTATTTTAATCTAGAGAAAAGGAAGATAGGACTGATGCTATTGATCAGCCCAACACACCATCAAAACCTAGCAGATACGTGTGCTGCTAATCTATACTTTCTGGTTCACAGGAAGGTAACTGCACATGACGTATGTGCCATTCATCTCTGATAATGTGCTGAGAATAATTAGCTCGTGACATTTCTTCGTTCCAACTTATCTTTGTATCTCTACCTATCTCTTTCATTCTCTGAGACATCCTTTTAGACTATCCTATTTCTGATATTTATTTGCCATGAGGACACCATTGTCAGGCATTGTTAACTTTAAGGCACCAAGAAGAAAGAGCTCTATGCTATTTGAATTATTTGTTGTATTCCTTGGCTGAATGTGGGTGTTTAAAAAAAATATATTTCAGAGCATCAAACAGGAGAGAGAAGGATGAGTTACCTGAAAAGACTTTATAAAGGATTTGGGATTTAGTAACATTTGCTCACGAAACTGCAGATCTTTTAGGGAAAGTTGGAAAGCAGCAGCCAAGCCTGTGAATTGCACATTATACCCTCGTGAATACAGACAGCTTTGTGGAAACAGAACATCCTGTCAGTGTGGCTATTTGACAGCCTCAGGTAGCACTTGCTAACAAGGATGAGCTTTATTTATTTATTTTTACAGAAACTCATTTTTATGATTACTCCAAGGTGAGATTTTGGGATTGAGTTTGAAAACTATTATCAAGTGCTGCACAAATGCAGGGACTCTTTCTGGAAGGTCACGGCTCAGCGAAACAGGGAACCAATTATACACCTGCTCCCACAGCATATGCTCAGGTTACACAGACATACAGTGACAGTTTCTTCTTGTAAAGATGGGGGATAAATCAGATCTGGGAACATAAATCACCATCCCTTTAGACAAACAGGGCTGCAGTTCCCTGGGCTGAACTGTTCAGCTCTTGCTTTGTTTAGGGGAAAGGATGGGCCCTGCAGCTTCCCCTGGGGCCAGTGCTGCTGCAGAGCCAGGAGAGGAAAGGAATACAGAGCTCTTGCTGTACCAATGAGAAAGTGGCTCTGGCTTCAGACTGAAACATGTCTTGGTGACATAAAACAGCAGCACTCGCTGCCTTCTGCCCAATTATTCATCAGCACCTACCACCAACCGAGCTGGTCAAAGGCTGCCTCCGACTGTTTGTTGTCCTCCAAGAAGTCAGCAGCAGGATGTCGCTTTTACACTCCAGGTTAGGTTTCCTCTCCCATTTGGCCTCTGCTATGTCTTCAGAGAGAAGATTTCATTTACAGGCTCTTTGCCATGAAGGAAGGAGACTGCCTGCTATTTCTGTTCTCTGCAGGGATGATGATACAGCATGCCTGCATGCCTGCTCTCTAACTGTCTGCTACGCCTTTGTGGCACACACAGAAAAAGCCTATTGACCGCCACTGCCTAGTAAAAATACTCATGAGAAAAACAAGTCTTTTTTTCTCCCAGGAATATGCTTCTCTTGAGTTCTCACTTGGATTCAAATTGGTATTTTCAGAGGCAGCACACTGGGATAGGAATGGAGAAATACATGACTTCCCCGTTGCTTGCAATTCAGCTTTGTATGGAAGAGATGAACACAAGTTTTTCCTTGTATTCTCTTCAGTCATCAAGTCCAAGGGACTCCGTCATGTTCAAGAAGATAGCAAGTGCTGCTGCTCTTTCTTTTTCATGCCTGGTTCTTATTTCCTCTGAAAATCACTTTTAATCATGCATCTCAGTACCCTGGATAGGAGGAACAGGAGGAAAGATCTCTTGCCAATGAAGGTTTCATGCATGTGGCACAGCCCCATCACAGATCTCCTAAGGAACTGGCACGACCTCCCTGTGGACATCAGACAGCTGTGATCCTCTCCCGTCCTTTTCAACTCAAAGTGTGTGAAGCTCTCCCCTCAGCTACAGCTTCCCATGGCTCTGATCCACAGAGCCAAATTCACACACGCATCCTGCTCACATTTAAGACAAAGGGATTTTAATGATTAAAGTTGCAAGAATGTAGCAAAGGATGTTAATCATTTTCCCAAGAACCTGAGCCAGAAAATCTAACATTTATAGTCTGAGTTCAGGTTTGGGCTTGTGGATTTTTTTAGCCCTTCCTCAGGCCTGAAATCCTCAAACAGTCCTGTTACCCTCAGCTGAGCTGAGGCGCCTGCCGTAAGCCATCAGTTCCCTCCTCCTTCCACTTCCACTGTCTCCTTTTAATCGCACCAAATCCCTTTGGCACTTGCCTCAGGGTAGTACATAACTCTGCAGGAATTCCATTGTCATGTAGCATTAATTTAATGTCCACTTATTATAAAGTGTTATGGAGAAATAATACACTGTTCCTAGATGAATTAGAAACCTGCCTGCATAATGAAGATGCCATTTTGCAAGGTGCTGCCTATTGTTCGTCATCTTAGGCTCCACAGAAGGAAAGTGCTGCTTGTTTTGACAAGCAACTGAAATTTCCGTTTGCTGCTTTAACAGCAATGTTTTAACTGTCATTCTGCAAGGATAGAAACGTTCTGTAGTTCAAAACACACTTTTCAAGGATTGATTTGGACACACTTACTTGCCTTTTCATATATATACTTTTAAATGTCAAATTAGCTTGCAAGCTTAATTTTCTTGCCCTAGTTAAGAAAGGATTTCGGGGCACAGGACCCAGCAGCACTTTAGACCAGACCTGTTACATGACTAAAGGGCAGCCTGCAGCTCTCAGTTTGATTTTCCTTTAAAAGACAGCTCCCACCATCACATTTTAATACATCTACTTAGAACAGGTAAGCTGTGCTACAGGATAATTATGTACTGATATGGCGGCGCACCTAAACTAAGATGCTTTTTTCTGAAAGGGAGCCCGTGGCTCAGAGAGGGCCCCTGCACAATAAAGGGAGCAGGGTTTGCCCAGCAGACACAGGGCTGTGACCCTGTGCCTTCCCAGCTGTGAGTCCATGGCTTTAGGAGCAGGAGAGCCCTGCCACCAACACACACTTGGCCCCACAGCAGGCCAGGAACACCATCCTCAGCTGCAGCTCTTCCTCTGCTGGCAGAAATGGAGCTGTCCACTCGGTGGGTGCCCATCCACCTGTGAGGGCTGTAAGAACTGCCCTGGATCATTGTTTCTGAACCTGGATTTGGTGTGCCCTGGAGACTATTTGGTTGCTGGATGACACTAATTTTAACTCCTCATCTGTGCCCCATCTGCACTGGCACAAGAAAAGCAGATGCTGATACTTCTATAGCCATAAGCAAACAATTTTTAAAAGGTCCTAGTGACTTTGGCAGCCAAAGCTTTGAGGAATGACAGGATGACTGGTGTCTGAAGTTCTGCAGAACTGAAGAGGACAATGCAGTCATGAAGAACACAGGACACAGCAGCTCATGAAAGTGTGATCCTTCCAAATGGCCACAATCAACACAATTACTAAAAACAAGAGGAACACAAAAATAACCAAATCCACAGGTGACATCTAAATAAATACAACTGAAGGAGCACTGAAGTTGCTGGAACAATGCTCCTTCATCCTGTATTTTCCTGTTTTCATTTCCAATATTGCCAACAATGTGAATTTCACAACAAAAGGCAGGAGGCTGTGATCCTGCCAGTCAGAAGAGTTTAATTTTTGATGCTGTAAGACATAACCAAGATGTAAGCTTTCTGCATTAAGATGTCCGAGTTTGAAAGCTGGAAGTGCTTTTCTAAAGCAAAGATCTTTTAATGACCAGCATTTCAGGATGTCACGGGATGGAGAACAATAATCATATAGCAAACTCACCACACAGGCTTCCAATGTCCCCTCTTGTGCCTACCAGATCCTCGGTTTAGTCTCAGAGCTATGAAACAGAAATGAAAAACTACGAACAGAAGCAGGAACTAATTTAATGCCAATTTGTATTTAACCCCCTGGGTCAGTGCAGAGGAGGGGAGACCGCAGGCGTCACCCACTGGGACACAGCAGAGCACAAGTAATGTAGCATCTGCCTGTTCACAGCAGGGACGTGTGGCTTTGGTGGCACTTTAGCCATTTTGCTTCCAAAAAATGAGGAATAATTTTTGTCTTGTTCCAAAGATCATCATTTCAGACATAATATTAAGGTATTTTAACTTAATGAAGTCAATGGTGTGAATAATTAAAGTTACCTGATAAAAGAGAAATCCAAAACCACTTTCCTCCCAACTCTGAAGCAGTTACAGGATATTAATTAAAAAGTAACTAGAGGAAAAAAAATTACATTACTCTCAGATAAAACTCCTCGAATATGAAGGGCTGAAGTGTAACTAAGAAGATCCAGGCAAGACAATGCAACTGGCAGGTAGCCCCTTCCAGTTTCTCCAGAATAGTTTTTACACAATAAAAGGAAGTGCTGGAAATGCAGTGCCTGCAACTCTGCTGACACTGTGACAGTGACAAAGAGCATATGTCTGTTTAGCTCGAACGAAAGCTCTGTACAGACTGATATTAAATAGATCGTGTCTGAACAATTAAATCAGAGGCAATCATGACCAAATCGTCTGCTGAAGTTTAAGCACAATGAGACAGACACTCAGCCTCTGTCAGCGCTCCCCTTCTGAGCGTTTTGCTGGGTGGAAGCAATTCCCCTGCACCAGAGCCATGGCAGAGAGCAGAGCACAGACAGGTGATGGACTGACCCATGGCATGGGGACAACCCCACACCATGGAGCCTGTCTCTGCAACCTGCCACAGCCTCTCCTCTTGCTGGTCCACCAGCTTTTCTCTAACTTAGGCACTCCACCATGGAAATAAATTTCTGCCCAGATCCCTGCCAGGCCTGCGAGCAGCACAGTTATCCCTGAGCACCGGCTGCATCCCGGCAGCACGCTGAGCCTGGGCAAAGCCTTGTCCTGGGGGAAGGCAGGGGCACCTGGGGAGGCTTTCAGGCTCACACAGCAGCAGGACTTGGAAAGAGTAGCTCGACTGACAGCTTCAGACACTCACTGACAACTTACAGTGGCGCATGGCAACAATCCACCAGCACAAACCCAACGTTGCACATTATCACAACTATTGAGAGATGAGCGGCAGCCAGGAGAGCTCCCAGCAGCAGGGAGGAGGTAAGGGGAGGTTCTACAGTGAGACAGAAAGCACAAGATGGGGAAACAAAAGGAAAACAAAAATCTATTCCAGTCTGTTTTTTCCACTCTTATGACTGTTACCTCTTCCTTCTAAAAATGCAGAAGGGTGTCAAGAGACTCATAACTTACTGGGTCTGATGGAACTGAGGGAGATCTGTGTAAGTCACCAGGCACCACGGTATGTGCACACAAGCTGCTGAGGACAACAGCTCTGCTTGATCCCAGCTACAAGGCAGAATTCTGTCACAGGGAAGGAGATCACACTGCTTGGGAGCTTGTTCCTGTTTTAAATGGATGAGACAGTTTCACCCTAACCTAAAGACCCACCCAAAACATTTTAGGAGTCCTTCTTGATTCAGCTTTTGCTATCACTGAGTAAAACAAACCACACAGGAGCAGGAGAGAACTGGAGAAGCAGTGAAGCTCATGGCAGTGGCTCTGGCCAGCATCCAGGGAGACAGGGGTTCTCTATCTCACCTTACCATTTTCTGCTGTTATTGCAGGACTGTACATCACACGCCTTGTGCTCCAGCAGTTGTACCTTGGCAACACAGAATTCACACCCTTTTTAAAGGTCAGACTCTAATCGTGCAGCTGTGCAGCTGTAACTGTAATGGTGCACAGAAGGTCCACAGTGTTCTCCAATGAGAGTAAATAGCAGCCAAAACTAAATATTTCTGAGTTCAAAATAAATTATCTTCTTCCATAGTCACTGGGCTATAGTCCAGTAAAGTATTTTTCAACTTGAATTTAATACAAAACTCTGCAGTGGCTTTTTTAGCACATCTTGAAAGCACGCGCGTACTTGCCAGAGTCATCTGCTCCCATGCATTCCCTGTGTAATAATTTCTTTCTAGTATAGATGACCCCATAAATGTATTTTTCAGTGCTACAAGGCAAGATTCTGATCTCAGTCATGCTGCTGTAAATCTGTTATAATTCCACACTCTAGCCTTTAGCATTTTTAATTTCTAAGAATGCCACTGGGGCATATTTACTTCCTATTTTCTACAGCCTGTTAGGTGAGAATTATAGTCATGTTGTCCAAAGCACACTCTAATCTTATATGCATCCATTAGTGGCTTAAGAAAAATAATCAGACTGTCCAATCAGGCTAACAGATAACACACAAACCATCATTTACCTGTTATCCCTTTCCGCAATACTGTGATTTCCACTTGGCCCCAGGGTAATACACTATTGGTATTAGCAATTTTCCTTGCAAATTAATCAGAACCACCTAGCAAATAATTACAAACTTCTCTTCCAAATCTATTATCTTCAAGTTTAAATGTGGGCAGATGGTAGGCCTTAGGGCATGTTTTATTCCAGGTATGGAATTAATTGATGATTTCTCACATTATAAACAGAGAACTTCAAATTATTGTTGAACCTCTAATTTTTTTCCCTCTCATCCTATTAATGTTCATCCTAGGTAAATGTCTGGCAGCAATGAAATGTGCATCTTAAATACTTGGCCAATTTTGACGAAGGTGTGAGAATCACAAGGCTCCTTCTCACCAGCACACTGATGTTCAAAGCTTCTCCGTAACACTCATCCACTGATGGGTAAAAATTAATTTATTCCTCAGGTTGCCTGCCCTTGAGTGGAGTTGGACACTTTTCTAAATAGGACTTTGATATGCATAGTAGTTCCAGAATATAAATAGTCTAAGACATTTGGGTTTGAAAATCAATTTTTCCTTCAAATTGATACCCTAGAGCTGAAAACTGATTACTTATTAATTAATTAAGCTTTCAATAAGAACAGGATCTTTGGAAGCCCAGACGAGGGGGGAGGGAAGCTTGCGGAGTACCTGGTGCAATGCACACATGGAATATCTGACCTTTATCATTTAGGAGGCCTCTTCTCATTAAGCCAACAAACTGAGATACCACCACCCTTAAAACCGGCTTCTAAAGAGAGGTTCATGCAAAAGGCTTCCCTTTCATGTTTGACAGGTTCTGAGTCTCAAGCCTAGACACCCAGGGACTTGAGAGTCTCCACTCAATTTGAACACCCACCTATTACAGAGTTCTACAATTACCAAGGTTTGCCTCAAAGGCAATAGCATTGTTCTGCATCGTTTAAAGCCACCAGGTCAACTAAAACAGTTTTGTAATTAAGAATGGGTCATGCTCAATACCTTTCCCTCAGAACAGTGTGGTACTTGCTATTCTTTACAACTCATAGAATGGAGATATTAAAAAAACCAAAACTATTGTCTATTGCCCAGACTTTGAGCATCAGTGCTATTGTCAGCTTAGAGGTACCTACTGTATCCTAAATAAAACTAATGTGAGCAGATCACAGGCAGCCAGGAGCCAGTATGGACACAGAAATACTTTATTTTTAAACATTACTATTATTTGTCTTACTCCATGCAGAGATGTAAGAAATAAATAAATACCGCTTTATAAATCACAGCCATACAACAAAGCACTGAGAGTTGAATTCATTGCTTCCTTCCTTTATTATTTTTCTTTATGACTTCCTCATTTGGAACTTCTCCTATTTCATCACTCACATGAATAAAAATGATCTTATGCAATCATACATCACATTTCCCTCTCCTTCCTGGAAGGAGGGGCAGGAAACCAGCTCAAAACAAGCGAAACCATCAGAGAGAATTTCCCAATTGAGACAAGTGGCAAACGTGTAGTCAGCACACTGTTCTCACTATCATCTCCCTACAACAGCCTGTCAGCTCTGCACATGGGAATCCTGAGCTCCTACTACAGCCAAGGAAAAACCCTGCAAAATAGCTGTTAGAGAGCATTTTTTCTTAGACTTTTTCAAGAACTATGTCAGTATTAATAAAAAGCCTGGGTCATAGAGGTGGTATGAATGCAAAGCTTTGCTCTGGCTTTTCACTCGAGGAATGCCTGTTCTTTGTCAGCAATTCATGATCAGCAAAACAAAATCAGAACAACTAACTGGGTAAAAGACTAAAAGACAAACAGCTTTTAATAATGTAGAAAGTTGATCACAGTGCAGTCCCAAGACCGAGATCCAATGCCTCGTATCCAGCAAGCAAACCACCATGGCTGCATTAATAGAAGACGCCTGATGCAGAAGGAACATGATAATTTTAAACAAGTAACTTCACTGGCCAAGGTTCTCAGGAGCAACAGATCATGTCAGAACACCAAACCTTTTCCTCTCTGTTGTCTACAACTTGAGATGCTTCCAGAGAAGTCCCAATTTCAGAGCAGGAAGCTTATCTTGAAGTATCTAGAGCTGTAGATGGGAAGGAGGGAGTGTTTGGCATTCAAAGTCATTCCTGGTAGCCAAAACAAGGAGCTTTCCTTGCAAACAGCAAGTACTGGGCCCAATGGGAAGGGTACCACAGAAACACTCACACTGTGCTGCTCAAAGCAAGAGCCTGAAGCTGCTCGACCAGACAGATCTCCCATTACAGCGAGAGTGGTGAAGGATTCTGTGAAGGCAAATAACTGCTTACCAAGCTGACTGTGCATCCTAAGGGGCAGGAGGAGGGATGCCTAAAGAACAAGAGCTTAAGAAGCAGGCAAGCAAGAAGATCAGGGTTTCCATAGAACAAATTCAACTTCCTTGAACAGGAAAAAATTGATTTTGTTTATCTAAGTAATGAAGCTTCTACTATCCCTCCCATCCTCCTCACTGATCATAATTGTTTAGGTAATGCTTGGACAGGATAAGACAGATATAAGCAGAAACCATGAACTGCATTCTCTCAGCAGCACAATAAGCTCTTTGAAGAAAAACAGGAACATCTAATAATACCTTTTTAAATTAAAAAGAAGGATGGATGCAACTTAATTCTATAATTAAAGGGTTAATTATATGCATGATAAAAATAAGTTTTATGTTTTACTGTGCACACCCAATCCCTACAATCTGGTCATAAATAAAAGGGTTGGTGATAAGGAAAGCTGCAGGCAGGAGAGCAACTCACCATCTTTAATGGGCAGTTATATGACATGCTGCTAGTACATTGGCAGTAAATCAGCAGAAACATCTTTTATAGAGTTCTAGTTTTTATGATGTCATTAACTTTCCTCCTTATACTTAAGGGATAATGAAATAAAGTCATGAGGAGGGATCAAAGGATGAGCCCGAACTGTGTAGTTTGAAACAGCCACAGGGGAATGAATTTTGCCCACGCTTTCCTGCAGACATTTTGAGGGCAGAGAGGAGTGAAGAGTGGAGGAGGCAAGGCAGACCACAAAACTTTTGGCAAACCCTGAATATCACACATATTAATGAGCTGTTTTATGAGAAGAGTTCTTTAAGCAATATTCCTGTGGCTTCAAAACACCGCAATTTAGCAATAATTTAAACACACGAGGTGGTGGGATCCACACCATGTCGAAAGAAACGGCAAGGCAGGCTGCAACATCAGCATACCCGTATTGCAAAGATCACAGGCACAACAACCCTGTCTCATCCTCTTGTGTAACCAGGAACACTGAGCAGGTGCCATCAGCAGAGTAATGTACAGCATCCAGTAACAAGTGCACACCAGTAAACTACGGCAGTAATACTGGGAAGTTGTGGCAGTTGTGAACCATTTAGGACGAGTCAGGCATCAATCTAACACAAATGGAAGAAAATGTTGCTAGTGGATCTGTATCTAATTTAAAAAATTAAAGGAAACCTCCCCCTGTCTGGCAGCAGTCACTGTGGTTAAAATCCTTCTACAGGGTAGCTATCAGACAAGCTTTAAAAAGCAGGATAAAGGTTCTAGTTTAGCTGATAAAATGACATCCAAATCTAAAACTGGTAGGAAGAAAAATTTTTTGACTTCCTGATCATTCCTTATTCTCATTTATACACATAAAAGAGGAAATTTTCTGTCTAACCCCGGAAGAAGTGCTGGCCATTTCTTAACACGCAAATTATATGCAGCCCAGGTCTTCTCCTCCTTACATCCCAATGTTTTCTTTCACCTGCTTTGCATAACTCTGTTTAGTGGATTTCACCAAGGAAATGAATATGGAGAAGTTAATTAGCCCATCTTAGGGATCTGCACGAGCACGTGGGAAGCTCTAGGTCAGCGCATCTGTCTGCAAACACAGTGGTCAATTAGCACAAAGAACATTTATCAACAAGTGCTGCTACATTTTCCACAAGCAACCTTTCAGCAAACTCCCAGCCATGTTGTACAGCAAGCCTCACACGTTAGTTAAGATTCTGGAGGCTGCTCTCCCCAAGCACCAACTCCACTCATCTTCCCATTCAAATTGAAGCTGTCTTTTGTCTGATGTATGCACGCAGCGGGGCGATGGAAGAGCAACCCATCCTGGCTGCCATGGAATAATAATGGCTGTGTCAATGAGCCTGTCCATCTCCTGCCTGAGCACCTCTCATGCGCTCCCCATCCTCCTCGCAACTGCAGCTGCGATGGAAGCCCAGCCCTGACAGGCACTGCTGGAGATGGAGGGAAGCTCCTCTCTGGTGTTATTAAGAGGAAGGGGAGGGTATGGGGGAGCTAATTGTGCACACTGCAACTCCTTCTGAAAATAGGAAACTGAGTTATCTCAGTGTTTCTTATAGGGCTTTATGCATTCAAACTTCTCTAAATGAGGAAGTACACCATGCATTACGCATCGCCATAGAGATGATTGTATACCATTACCCAAAATTGAACTGAGTCTGTTCAACCTAGCCTGCACTCCAATTTGTCACAGAAGCAGTTTCCCTGGCCCATTCATGTAATGAATGTGGATATGAAACTAATGCTGAGGAAGATAAGCACCCTCAGGGTTATTTAAGCCTACCCTTCTCTGTCATTCCGTGCAGTATTTCTTAGGCAGCATTATATGGGAGTTTTTTAAAAAGAAACAGAAGTGGAAACAGGGTAGTGGTACATCATTCAGATCTCATGCCAGCATTTACAGTGACCTTGCTAGGTGGAAACTATTTTACTGTTACCTATTTCAAAATCCAACAGGATGAATATTAAAATCTGTTTTGTTTTCAGAGAAGATACCAAAGAACATATCGCACAAGTACATTTTGTCAGGCCAATATCTCTCCTGTTTCTACAGAAAACTTCTCAAATTCTTCACATAAATCACATTCATCCAGTGAAGTGTGAAATGCAGACCAGGTTCCACAAAGCAACAAGTCATATTTCAGAAGCCTTGTGCTTGGTTAGGGCACTCTGGATGAACTTCTGTCCAGGTGGAAGGAAAGGCTCAGCTCCCATTAATACCATTCAGGTGAGAATTTAACTCTTTTAATTGTCCCTTTTAGCTTAAACACAGACATAAAAGGAACAAGGCAAAGTAAACCACAGTAAAGTGACTGCAGCAAACTTGGAGAGGAATCACTGTTCAGCCTGCCTTTCCAGCTGTTATTGAAGTCCATCATCACATCCAACCCAGAGATCATGCCGACACTGCAAAATTTTGCAGCATTTTCCATCACTGAAGCAGCAGCAGTGCCTGTGTGCTGGATCAAGCCTGTACTTGGAAGACAGCAGCAGGATCGAGGTGCCTTGAGATGCAAGGTTTGTAAGCTGGGAGGTTAAAAGCAGCATTAGAGAATTAGATGTACAATTCCCACTGAGAACTACCGGTTATTAGTATCTACAATAACACAAAGACCCATGCAATTAGTATGCAAAGATGCTTAGGCAGAGGGCAGGCTGGCTGAGTTTTAATTTTTAGGGTTTTCACAGCAATTTTATCTGTGACCTAACACTTGATTTTTACCTTCAATATTCTACTATATCCCACCTACCCTATCCTCACAGCACAAGCGAGCAAGATTACAAAACAGGGCTTATCTACAAAGAGCATTTCCCTGCTACGGAGCCTGTGATGTCCATCAATTTAAATTGCAATGGTTTCTTCTTTGAATGATTGCTAAGTGGCAAGAACAAAACCTATGACTGTCAGGCTCTAAGCATCACAATTTCTTATGGCTTTACAGCAGAACATTAGGACAGGATGAAGAATTAGCTGTGTCAAGGAGAAAATTTGCTACTGTCAAATTTGTTTAGTTATTTGGAGTTACAAATATGATTTGCTGCTACCAAAGAATCAACTAGGCTGTATTAAAAGTGTAATTTGATACCTGTCTATAAATCTCTTTAATAAAGGTGTGGTGGAAATTATGTTATCCATATATAAGGATTAATCTCTATTTAAATATATATAAATTCAGGAAGCTGAACGATGCCAAAGCTGAAAGGCATCTCCTAAAGTGCGAAGGTGCTTTGTTACTCCTGATAAATGCTAATTCTTTTTGCTGCTGCTTGGTAGTACTTTACATTTAACCACACAGTCCTATTTATTATTCTCACTCTGAACTTTTACGGCATCCCTTTTATCAGTTAAATTCCCCCTTTCGAAACAAACATCTATTTGAACAAAAACAGTCTTTAAAAAAAAAAAAAAAAAAAAAAAAAAGGGAGAGAGAGAGAGAGAATCAAAGCATTTTTAGTGAAATGAAGTTTTCTGGACTGAATTACCCAGCCTACACCATAGCATGCTCAGCCAGTGGAAATTATTTAGGAACAAGCGAGGGATGGGGCCAAAGGCCCGAGGCCTTTATCTGGGCGGATGATTGATGTGCTGCGGGCCCCGCTGTGGCGAACAGCGATTTTTATCTGTTGCCAGCAGCAACAGGGCCCGGGCGCAGCGTGAGGCCCGCGGCCGGCGGGGCGCGGCAGCGGCCCGCACACAGGGACACACAAACGGCCTTTTCAGCCCGACAGGTCTCGTGGGGGGGCTCTGACATAAAGGGCCCTTTGGAAAGGCTGGAATTGTCAGCCCTTTGATGGCCGCATGCTGGGCCATTAGCTTCTGTTACTAATTTGCGGTGCATGTGAGAGGGCAGAGCGGCGGGAACACCTGCGAGCGGCCCGGGCGCATTGTGGGACGGGTTTTGTCAGGAGAGACGAGGAATAAAGGACGAGGCATAACCCTTCCATCTAAAGGGCAGATGACACAGGCTATTATCATTTCCAGCCATCAAAAGGACGGCTCTGAAGTAACATCAAGCCGTCTCACTTAAACCTGGAGAGGCAAAGGAACCAGGGAAATTCAGAGTTAATAAGGGGCCAGCTGTAACACTGTGTGCCAGGCTGCTGCAGGAACGTTTTGGGGAGAGACACCCTTACACACCAGGATACTGAAGAACAACACACAGAATTCCAGGATAAACCATCATCTGTTTTTGTACCCATTCTGAGAGTCTCCTCAAGCCCCTGTGTGCAAAGCACATATGGGGAAAAATAATACTGAAAATGGACGTGTTCATGGTAGATGCCAGCCCTGGCCAGAAGTGGAAGAAATGCCATTTGGAACTGCTGGGGTAACTTCTAAACCACGGATTCCCGTACTCTGAACACAATATTACATTTTTTCACCAGCAATCCCACAGAGCATCAAAGCTTTCAAAGGACTGGGCCAGTGAACACACCCAGAAGGTCTCCCTGCCCCACGCATGAGCTAAACTGAGGCACAGCAAACAGCACACCCCAGATCCCAGAGCAAGATTACAGGAGCATTGGGAATACAGCACAGACCTCCTGTCTCCTCCTTCCTGGCTTTGAACACAAAACCTCGCTTCCTTTGTTGGTTAGTATTCAGGATGCAGAAATTATAAGCATTCAAGGCCGAAACTTTAAGGATTAATATAAAAGCAACTTTTGTATTACATTTGTGCAAGCAACCAGAAAAGTACATATTGTAAAATAATCCGCAAGTTGTACTACTGTAGGCCACCGCAGTGACTAATGAACATGTTAAGTTTCAGGCTGAGTTTTGCTGGAAAGCAATTTTTCCCACCAAATTATAAAGTCTACTTGAGTAAAAGAATAATTTACAACTCTCATAGCACCATGGTGTCACAAAAATACCACTCCAGCAAAATTAAATAGGCGTCAGAAAGCACCACAATATCCAAACAAATCCAACCCCAACTCCAGCCAGAAGGAAGAAAGTCCACTGCGGTAGACAGAGTCTGTACTGACACTGAAGACATATTTATTGAACAAAATTTCTGTAAAACATGGTTTGCACAGTCTGTATTCATGCTACAGCAGAGCCAGGAATCAGAAATGGGGCCCCACTGCATCAAGCTACTGGTTTTCAGCTCTGGGACGTCAGACCTCCAGCTTCGCTGAGTACTTCTTAAATGAGCAGTAAAAAAGTAGCTAAGAAAAGCAAGCCTGTGGTCAAGATGGCTTTTCATTCAAAATATAGGGCTCTGCAACTTCAGTGGTGTTTTTCTTAGGTTGTTTGCAAATTGGAAGAGGTTGAAAACCAACAGCAAGACTCCAAGTGAGGTATGAGAGAAACCTACCATTATAAGAGAGGTTTGGGCAAGAGACTTTGACCAAACTGAAACCCAAATAAATATTAAAAACACATTACTACAAGTCTGGAATCAGAAAATGCCATCAGCAAGGCTCCAGGAAGTTCTGATTCTGGCTCCTCACAATGCAACTTTAATTGCAAGTCTCTCCTACCTGTGCTTCCAGCTTCACAGCAATTGAACACATTTAAAAGTCTGAAAACCTCAAATCATGAGATCTTGATCAAACCATTGTAAGCTTATTTTCAATGACATGTTTGCCTTAACTTTCACAACCACCCATTAGAATTCATTCATTTTAAAGCAAATTCTGACAAAATCAATCAACTTGAGAAGGTACCACTGAGTGAAAAACACCACGCTCAGTAAAGCCACAAGTCACAGCCATGCTGTGGTCCTGCTAAGCTGACAAAGACCCATTCCCTTCTCCAGACTCTGTTTTCTTGGGATTCCTACAACTTTCTACTGCTGTCATTGACAGAGATTAAAATCCTACTGTTCTCCCACTCATTGTCCCAGGCCAGTGAGGTAAAGAGCTACCTGAACAGAATATCCACAAAGATGTTTGCTCAAGGCAGACAGATCGGAGATAAGGTTTTGGTCAGATCAGGTGTAAACCATCTCTGATGTGAAGCAAAAAGTAGTCCTATTGAGGATCTTTCTTTCACACTCCATTCCTCAAGTAAAACAAAGCAAAAAACTCGAAAATCCCTTTCCTTGTCCCCCCAAATCTCTAGATAAACCAGCTGGTAGTGCCAAACATGCTGTTCCGAGGCTAAACCATTCACGCACCTCATAGGTAATGATCATCCTGTCAGCCCCACACCTCAGAGCTGGCAGGCAGCCCCCAAAGCAGCTTTGATTCTGCACGTTTTCCCATTACTCAATCCCTCCATACAGCCATCTTCTGGTCACTTTCCCTGGCCGTCCTGTACAGCACTGAAGAAAATTAATGTGAAACTGCCCTTCTAATTTTTCTCTCTTTGGAGAGCCTGCCCTCCCCTCTGATCTCCACATAAGCCTGTTTTGATGGGTGACCCAAGCACCTGAACAGAAACTTTGAAGCACAAGTCACTGAGGAAGCGTGTCAGAGCAGTTTGGGCCTACAAGATGGGCACCATACCGACACTTAAGTTTAAAACATGCCAAACTCCTCCTTTCTAAACACCTGATTAATCCAAAATTCATTTGCATTGCTCTTCATGCATGTTTGAACACATCCTCTTCATTTAAACTGCATTGCCTAAAACAACTTCCATTGTTTTTCTTATTCAATGCTGCAGTACTACTGGACGCTTTTGAGAAACTGATTTACTTCACATTTACAAGACTATTCAAATTTCATTATTAAGTTCCAAAAGCCAATTCCGATGGCACCGATTCTGCCAACCCAACAGCTCACTGGCCATCATTCAACTGAGGAACTCAACAGAAACACTTTCCAAAATCCTTGAGCTAGGTTGCTGCTTCCCCCCCTTCCCCAAGATGATTAAAACCCACCAAGGTGAGAGATGAAGTGGGGCCTGACAGGCCACTCTGCCCACACTTGTGCTCTCTGCACCACCAGGTGCAGCCCATCAGTGCTGCAGAGGGTACGTGTCAGCTTGTGCTAACATGCTTCAAATAAAACCATTATCTTTACATCATTCATTGGCCTTTATACAAATAAAGTCACTGAACTAAAACACTGCTGCAGAATCAATTTTTTTTTGTGTTGATAATGAAGGTTTTGACTTTTATTTCCCACAGAAATGTGTACTTTTTTTTCCAGGAAGAAATGAAAAAAAGGAAGGAGAGGAACAAAAAAAAAAGGAAGGGTCTTTCTTCTCAGTAACCGTTGTAATTTCCTTGAAATATTAACCAATTCTTACTCTCCCTTCTCACATGGGACCAGATATATGTATCTGTGAGAACAACCTATTTAATTCCCTCCCTGCAAATGCTCTAAATAGGATCCATAAATAGGATTCATATAATGAAGCTGATTCTGGCATGTCTGAAAAAATTCTACTTGTTAAGAAAAATACTTGAAGAATGATGTACTGAGAGAAGTATCATTGTTTCTGAGTTCTGAAATGCAAATATGCAAATCTGGACACAATATTATTTTAAAAATAAACAAAGTCTTAAATAGCTGCCCAAAAATAATGCAGCCAAGCTTGAGAAATAGATGTAGATATGAAAGTCATAATTATCCAGCAGAAGGACTAATCCAAAGAGATTAGTTGGAAACAGAAAAAGAATGAAAACAAGAGAAGTGATAAACACGTGAGACGCAGCATTTGGTTTCAAAGTGGGCCAGGTGCCTTCCTTGGCACTCTGGCAGCAGGGAATTCTTCAGACTCTCAGCACATTCTGAAGGCAGAGAAGCTGCCTGCCCCAGCTCCAGCCCACTGGGTGAGCACAGGTTCAGGGATCATGCTCCCCCGCATCCTTTAAAAGCAGCTAGATTAGAATGCAACCACAGAGACCTTCATACTTACCCTGCTGGCTTGCAAATCTGGGCAATAACTCATGCCACTGCAGGCTGCAAGGTAATGTGAATAAGGTGTCTGATGCTCTAGTTCTAGTCAAAACACAATCTCCAGGTGAGTGAGACTCCTGGAGCAGGGATATGCCTCAGATCAGGATGAGCAGTGCAGAGTACCTGCAGAGAGCCACCAGGGCACAAAGGAAATGCCAAGGGGCATTTGGTTCTGCAGCTTCACAGAGGGATGGTGTGTTGTCACCAGAGCTGATGACTCCTGGTCCTGTCTAATGCCAGTGCCTTGCCCTCGGAGATTCAGCTTATGCTCCACACCATCACATCCACTGGAATACACTCCGGGGGCAATTTTGGATATGGTCAGTCCCTGTTGCTCCCAGCCTATATAAACAGGAAAGGACACTGACCTGATACTATCCAGGACAAAGGGCTAGGAAGAAGAGACAAAAGGGGGAAGGAAAAAAAAATAGTTCAGTTTGTGGGTAGTGTTTCAAGAATGAAATCTTCTCAGCTAGTCCCTTCAGGTGCTCTACATCCCCCAGCCTTCAAACAGGCATGTTCTGCTGCAGCAATGAGCTTCACAAGGTCTGGTGTTCTAGGAAAGGCAGCGGTTTAGCCACCACCTCAGTGTTCTGCACAACAGTTAGGAGGAGGTTCATTGCTATACATCAAAGATGTGGTCTGGCTGTGGATAATTTTTCATAGAACCCTTAAAAGTGGTGAGTTAAAAGCATTTATCAGAAAAACCAGTGTAACAACAACAAAACCTGCAAAAAATAAAACACAAGAAACCAACCAGTCAGGCACACACACAAGCTTCCAGACATTTAATTACAAAATAAATGTATATGACAGACATCAACAAGCCTACAGGAAGATTCCTGCTACAGTATTCAATGCAGCCTCAATAAATATTTCAAGGTTTCAAATGGATGCTTTGCAATAGCACAGTTTCCATTTGCACAAGTGCCAGAAGGAAGAATTCAAAACAGGCTTAAAGCAAAACCAGAGTATTTTCCTGTAAAACTTTAATTGGGAAACTGACACTATATAATCTGTACATCATTGCCTTCGAGCTGTTGTTAAAAAATTAAAGCTGTATCAAAAGAACTGCTTTGTGAAATTAACACGTTATGCATACCAGACATAATCTGCAGCAGGAAAGGAAATAGCTTTGAGTCCAAAATGCACTGATTGCTGTGGTTGTCACTGACAGAGGCTGAGCCAAACAATGTCAGCAGACTAAAGCATCTCCCATGCTTCCTGAATGGACACACGCCCTTACAAACACTCAGCCTTGATTTCAAAACCTGAACAAAAGCAGCAGACGAGCAGGATTTCATCATGGTGATTGTTACAGCTCAAATCACACATCACATCATGTGAATTCAGTACGAAGTTTGGAGATGTGCAGGTACAGGGTGAGGCTGTGCTGACAGAGCCCAGCCGCCAAGCCCACCTTTGCTTTTATTCCAAGGCTCGCGATGAGGAAGGGGCTGGAGTGATGGGCGTGAGGGCTCTGGAACTGCCACGGAAGCCTCTCTCCCTTGGAAAAAGACATCCCAGCCCCTTGCTCCAGTGGGAAGCATGCTTTTCCACACATTCTTGGCAGCATCTGCAGGAGCACAGCCACTACCAGGACAGGCACGTGCAGCATGGGGAGCTAGGCTGCAAGCTGTGGCCTGGGACAGAAGCTGAGGGGCTTGGTTTGAGAAGAGGGATGGTCAGACAGGGACACGGGACAAGCTGCACAGAGCTCCTTATATTCTAGGCACAAGACAAAAAAATTAGGTGGATCTTCAGAACTACCTCACCTATTTTAGTAAATACTCAGTAAAACACTCTCCTGCCTACACAACTCAAGAAAAGACCTGAGTACCACTACCCCATTTTAAGACTAGAGACACTAAGGCACTGAGACTCAGAGGAACCGGCTCACGCCTCTTTGGAAGTACTGATTTAAAACCTCATTTACTTAAGGTTTCTCTCTGAAGTCCATTCTGATCCTAAAATCTGCTCAGCAAATACACACCACCAAACCAAGTGCCCTAACTCCCCAGGATATGACCACCTTCTCTGTTTAACCTTTGCAAGCCCTTGTCACAGTCACCATCACTTTGTCTTCAGATCAATCCAGGCTCATCAAATAGGCTACACTTTGAAAAGTGATTCATCACTTTGTATGCCCAAAGTCCTGACAACATGACAGACTCAAGGAGGCCACATTTTCTGAAAATACAGAGCACGCTTCCTCGGAAAAGCCCGGTTCTCTGGTATGTTTCAAGTTGTTCACCTCTGAATTTGAAGTGCCAAAGTAATTTTGGAAGATCTGAATGATAATGTTTCCTCAGTAAGAATTTACAGCTTTGCACGTGATGGTCTGTACTTTGTTCCGTGCACCGCGAGTCTGAGGCAATGCTGTGGTCTGCAGTGGTGAAGGCGGGTTAACAGTTTTGAGGCTTTCAAGATAAGCAAAATTTCCCTTGACGCTGTAAACTCTTCAGGTGGTTAGAGACAACAGTTTCTGCTTTTCTGATATCTTCTCAGAAAAAAGCTCACATAATTTTATCAGTCTCTGGGGTGACCATCAGATAACCAAGCTATTCCTGCCAGAACCACTCAATGCATCTCCCCCTTCCTGTCACTGGCAATCCACAAGACGACCAGGGGATTCGAGCTAACCACAGGGCTCTCAACTTAACTGATTAAGTAGGTGGGAACTGATGCCAGCTCAGCTCAAAGTGTCTGTCTCTGCTAACCAGAAGCCAGCCACAAGCTGTGGAGGGGAATGACCACAGATAACACACTGATACTGAAACCGTTTGGTGAAGCTGCAGCTTCCTGTTCGAGTGCTCTCGCAATCTCTTCGAAATGAATCTTCAGCAGGAAACTGGCTGCAGTTAAATAGGCTGTTTGGGTCGTCGTGTGGTGTTTATTGCTGCTTCTTGTTTTCAAGGAACCATTTATTATTCTCTCCTGCCCTCTTCCCTGGCTCTCTAGAATTGAACTGAATCAGGGCTCCTCAGGGAACGAGTCTTTAGGGGAACGGAAAGATGCTTAGGCAAGGTCTGTGAGCACCCTGCATCCGTTACAGCTCGATGCCTGTCAGTTACATAGTGCTCTGTGGCCTCAGGCATCTCCACTGTGACATCCTAATCTTCATGACTCGAGCTCTTTTTCTCTTAAACCAGGATGCTACTAGATGCTATTAAGCAGCTTTGGAAGAGACATGAATACATGGGGAAAATGTATTCTGTGAACTGGCTTGATCAAACTTTGGTCACAAGCCTTACAACCATGCTTGTGTCAACATCTGCTTGTATTTTGCTATGAGGAATGCTTGCAGAGAAAGACAAGTGATTTTTGAGATCAAATTTTGAATCTTTGGTTCATTACAAGTATCCCACTAAGTTTAGCTTCTCAGCTCTGCAATGCTGCTGCTGCTCCGCAGGTGATGGCAGAATTTCATCAATCCAGTAAAATACATATATGCTTTACCCACCTCAAATACAATTTTTAGCTTTGGTGATTACCAACTGGTCTGAGAATGCTGCTGCATGAGTTCAAAGCACACACTGCACAGTCTGTACCATCCCTCATCTACAGCACTCTAATTGCTACAGGCTGTCCAAAAATTGTCCTGCTTTCATTAGCTGATTTCAAGGGCAGCATGAACCATTTCAACCCCACATCCAGAAAACCCAAGAACCACACAGGATAGCTTCTTAATCAACCCCAAAATTTCTTATTTTTTACAGATAACAAAGTACCAGTCTAAAAAAATTGAACTGAGGTTTGCAAGTACCTAGCAGCTACACCTAACATCTTCCCAAAACCAGCCAGTGTCCTGAGTCTTTCTGGTGAACACACATGGTGAATTAATAAGAAAATTCCTCAGGATACTACAGATCTAAGCTGTAAGTATTCAGGCATAGCAAGTCTTATCCATGATATAGCACAGAGATGAAATGCAGACAATAAAGATATGAATCAGGCTACATTCTTGTAGAAATCACTGCAGCCATGTCCACAGTGATGTAACTGTATGCCAATTTTCCATCATTCTGGTTGCAAATCTCTGAATATTCACAACCAGAAACGTGGCATCTGGAAAGAATCTATAAATAAAGCAGTTAATTCCATTAAAATCTAGATGTGATACCACTCGAGTGTGTAACAGCAGCACTGTGTAAAGACTGCTAGAGCTTGCTGGATTTTTTATTATATTTTTGAGACACATACTTACTCCATAATCAAAAGCAATTTTGAGCACAAAACTGACCTCAAGGTCACAAGACTCTATGGCAGACTGTTCCCTTTCATTGGAAGTACCTTGTAGAGCCAGGACGTCAGCACATCCACACCGGATGGGCCACGGGGCTAATTAAAAAGCAGCTTTGGTGGTTGTATCTGTTCCAAGAGCAGGTTAGTAAACCAAACTTTATAACAAGTAATGAAACTGAAGGTGCTACACAAGCAGACAATTCCCACAAAAACAAAGCAGAGCTCAGAGTGATGAACAATTGTTTTACTCAACCTCAATGCCTTTGAATTTCTGACCTGTGACGAGCTGAGAAAAGAGAGAACAGCTACAATCACCCGAAAACGATGCTGAAACACAGGGTATTCTGAACTGGAAGTTAAAAATTTCTCCGTGAAACTAAGTATCATTGATCCAAGGGTTTTAAAACAACTTTTGGATACAGCAATGCTTGAATTTCAGAATTACACCACTGCCTCCCTGAACGTATTTAATAAAACAAAGAGACAAGGAACAAGCAGAGAGTATTTGGTTTTACCAACTTGCCAAATGGTATTGCAAAGACCTCCCACCCCGGCGTGACTCCTATCTCACACCCAAGTTACAACGGATTCATTGACATTTCTGCCCTTGCCCTGCATTCCCTGGCTTTCTAGAACTACAGTTGGTTATTTTGCATCATATAGGAAGTCCCTTACAGTTTCATTGATTAATTTGGTATAAAAAGGAGAAAGGACACCTTACTAAAACATGACCAGCAGGTCATGGTGACTGGGGCTGGTGTTGACCACGAGCAGCTGTGATGCTGAAATGCTGAGGCAGCAGGAAGTGAAAACACTGACCCTGTGTAGAAAACATCTCACATGGCTGACCAGGGTTTCCATCTGAATGTGCAAGCACTGCAGATCAGAAAGCTGCCCTTCAGTAACTCTTTTACTGTTGCAGCAGGAGCTGAACAGTTCCTGGAAAGGCAGCCCAGAACCCCAGGCTGCTCCCTGAGCCACCTGCACAGGGACACCAGCACGGAGCCCCCCTGTTCTCTCACTCCACAGGGAATAGAGGAGAGCTGCCTTCCCACTGCAGAGGAACCACATGGCCCAGCATATTCACATTTTAGCAGCCAGCTCTACTGCATCCCGGCTGAAACATGAAGTGAGGAGAGAAACTCAGACTACAGCAGATTTCCACCTATTTGCAGCTTTCACAGCAGAACCCCCACACCTTCAGCATGTTACCCAAAGTTTTCTTTGGTGTGAGAGCTGACTTAGAGTTGCATCTGTTGTTTTGCTAAATTAAAGCTGCATTTTTGTCTTCTGTTAGGACAGGAAAGAAACTGAAGATCTCTCTCACCCATAATAAAACGTCCCAATTAAAAAAAAAAAAAAGGTGACAAGAAAGAAATACAAATTATGAAATTGAGTAGAAACCACCAACATACAGGAACCCTTCCCTACACTCTGGATGTGCAGTGACTAGTTTTACTATCACCCAAAGAACTTACCCTCTCTAGACTACTTTATTTCAATAGAGTTTAACATAGGGAAAACCATTTTGGAACTGATAAGCAATCAGGGTATTCCACTGAGCTGCACAATTAAATATTTATGATGCTTCAAGATGACAGAGAGTTCTCTAATGCCAATAACACCCACAAAGTTGATGCAATCGATCCCTTTGCCTTGATCTCTCTTGTTCACCAAGTATCAAGGCCAACAAAACATGCTCATCTTTTATTTCTACAACTGCATTCTGCAGTGCCACTGTTATTTCCTCTGCTGCTCCCCTTACACGCCATGGTTTTGGGTGCAGTTTCTGCAAGGGCACAGTGAAATATGAGATAAGAGAGTGTGAAACCCCTTTCCACCCACCCCCGTGAGTTTCCTCTGAGGAACCTACCACAGCACCCAGCACAACAAGAACCAATGCATGGGCAGCCCTCAGAAATGGGCTATTTTAACCCTCCCTGTAGTTATGAAACACCACAACTACCCATTCTCACTGCACAAGACTATCAGAGAATTAAAGAAAAATCAAAAGCAAATCCCCCAAGAGGCTCCACACTTAACCCTTGCTCACTGTGGTAGTTAAGGAGCCCTGATTCTAATGAGCTGTCTGCTTTAATCATCTTTTTGTTGGCTTTGGTAAAGGGAAAGGAAAAGAGAATTAAAACAAGGAAATGGATTCTAGGGAAAGAGAGTCGTGAGAGCAAACAACAATGTGAAAACAACTGAGGCAGACAAGCAAATACCCGGCCCTGCTACACAAAGAAAGCTACAGCACGTATATGACACAACTGCTTCAGGACAGTCTTAATCAAAAAGGTCCAGAAATAAAGACCAGATATTCTCAAAATCCTCTGCCTTTCCTCTTCAGCAAGATGTAATCCTTTCCAGGCTGGTGAATTCAAGATGGATTTAGGACAACTTTTCATTTTAGCGTGCAAGGCCAGTGACAGTGAGGTTATCCCAGCCCAAAAGCCAAGGAGCCCTGGGAATTTCGGGGGATGTGTCTGTTTAACAATAGCGTCTTTCTAGTCAGATTAGAGGTCTGCTCCCCGCACTGCCCCGAGCGGAGGGCAACGGCAAGGAGATTAAAAACACGGGCAAAAATCACACACAAGTCATATGTCCTGTCCCTCGAGGGGCTCACTGTGTCAGCTGGCTGTGCCTCCCTGCAGCTGGGGGGTTTATGGAAATCAGGATCATCCTGTCCCGCTCTGGCCACAGGGACAAAGGGGCACCACTGCCGACCCTCTGAGGCAGCCCCTCTGCCAAGGCCACTGCTCAGGCAGGGGAAACTCAGCCAGAGAGGGCCCTTTGTGCTTGCTTACGGCTGTGGAGATGAGTGAAAATCCATGGGACTTTTCATCCTAATTAAAAGCAGAGGTCATCTAAGAAGAAACAGACTTTCAGAAAAGGGAACTTCTAAAGGAAAATGTGTTGTGAGGAAGTTCATGGACTTTAATATTTGCAAAGCTGAAGTATGTAGTTTATTTATGTTTGTACTTCTTCTTAAGCTTTTCATGGGACATTTCAAAAACCCTCAAAAGAGCTCCCACGGATCTGGAATAATATGTGTACTAATTACTCAGCTCAATTTGAGCTCATGGCTTCTGGGACAATCCCTGGAGCCAAGGGGCCAGCTCCTCAGCTGGCTTACAGCAACCTGGCTCCATCGCACACAGCACTAAGAGCAAACAAACTCCTTATTTGTTCAGTGAACTCAGGCTGCCCAGGTGAATTCAAGCATGGGGATGGATAGCTTTTGTGAAGCGAGGCTATTTAGGAACATGGAAAAAGAAAAGCAGCAGAAGTTAAATGCTTTGGACTGACACCCACCCTTTTATTACTGGCTCTCTAAAACTCCTGGTATCTTATAGGGGAAACTCCTTTCAAAATACTTTACATTTCTGTTCCATATTATTATTTTTCTATCTTTTTAAACCCTTTGTGCTGTCATTGCACTTGCTGGCCACATCACTTTTTTATAGTCCCTTTTTCTTTCCTCTATCTGTCTTCAAAGAAGACAGAGTATTGTTCCACCTAAAGGGGACCTATGTGCCATTCCTTTTCTTGTCCAGAAGAAAAAGACAATTAGAGTTCCTCTTTTATGCTTGGCATCATGGCAAAAGGAGATTGATACTTATTTTGGAATTATTACTCCCTTATTCATAAATCTTGTCCAGAAAGTCTTGCTCACATTGCCAGCCCACAGGCACACTACTGTAGGAAATACATATTAAATTCAGTTTTATCATTTAACTTTGGCTCCAGTTCAAGGAGTTTCAGATTCATAACAAGAGCCCTCTTTCCAATATTGATTTTTGGCACAGAAAAATGCTAATTTGTAAGAGGTCCTAAAATCCAACTAATTTTCCAGCCCAGCCAAGAAACGTTACGCACCTACAGAAGAGATTTTTCATTAGCATGTGACAGAGCAGCAAGTGGAGAAACCCCATTAGTCACAATTCCAGTGTGCCTCTGGTCACTGAGCGTGCTTCCACACCATGAGGGAAGTACACTCAGGAATTCCCAAACAAAAGTATGACTTGCTCCATTGCAATAATTTTGTTATTTTTATGGAGAAATTTATCCTTCTTATAACACCTGTTTCTCCGTGGCCATCTCAAAGATGTCAAGGTATACAATCATCCCTGGGCTCCATGTGGAAAGTGGTACTGATTCAAGGTCTGTACAGAAAATATGCTGCTGAAAGTACTTGTCCAAGTCATAATTTGGTCCCAGCCTAACAGCACAAGAGTGTCCTCGAAGCACAGAGTGGATCAGGGAATGCTGCTGGAGTGATCTTCAGTAAGGCCCTGTAACCACTACATCAAAGCTGTGAACCTGCCCATGCTCACACCAAGGATTTCTGGTGTGAGAACAGTCTCCTCAGCAGGGACTATTTGCTTCAGGGCTTCACAGAACTGCAATGAGCTGGCACAAAACTGAGAGGTCATGGAAAGAGCTTTACAGGGGATATAAATGTGCAGACTCAATTGTTCCCTGGCTGATGATTTCCCAGCACTTTGCAGCCATTTGTACCTGTCCTCCCTCCCACCGAGGTCGCAGAGCTGGACACTATCTGTGCTGCAGAGCAGGGGAGTGCAGCCCAGAACTGGCTGTCCCAGCAACTGCGCTCATGGGCACGAGCTAAAGAGATCCAACAGGGGCAGGGTGGTTGTGGGGCAGCAACACTGAGCGCACAGCACAGGAGAGGAGTCCTGGATGGCTGTAAAGATCTTGGCCAGCAACTGGAAAGCCAGTTCCAAAAACAAACAAGATCATTTGAGAGGAGCAGTCAGGAAGGGGCACACTGGGGGCCAGGCAGACACTGCCGTGGGCTCGGGGTGCTCAAAGCCTTCCCAGCACTTCCCTGGGCACCTCAGGTTCAACTTCACCCAGGGGACAAGATAACCATTCTCAGGCTATGTCACCAAGCAGGAGGAATGAAGGTTGCAAATAGCACTGATCTATCAGGATCATCACTCTGGATGACCCAAAAGTCTCTGCCAGCCTTATGGGGTTCTGCACATTTCTCTCTATCCACGAGCTCCCGCCTGAGTTATCTGAGACACTGGTTTCCGGTGCTCAACAAGGAAGATCTAAAATCAACAGAATTTGATCAGCTGCCAGAGATTTGACTAGGCTACAAAGCGTTTGATATTTTACAGAAGCTCAGAATAAAAATCAGCTGCTGCTGTTGCCAAGTGTACAATACTGTTTTTATTAAAAAAAAAAAAAAACAACAAAAACCCTTTCAAGAACGAATAAAACCAAATAAAGACGTCTCATCCTCCTGTACTTTCATTCCAAGGCACACTCAGACAGGTTGGCTCACTGGCTATCCATTTGCCATATGGTTTCAAGTTTACTCTTTTATTCACTCCCACATTTTAGTCCCTTCCATTTCAGAAGACGAACAGCTGCACAGATGCTCTATAAATAAACTACATAATTTATTGGAAGAGGTTTTCTGCTTATTTTTTTAAGCTACCACATATTCCCCAGCTCTATCCTTTTCCACTCTCTCTACAAAACTGAGTCAGCTTGGGTTTGTCTCTACAGTGTGCTCAACATCATAAACAACTGCAACTTTTTAGCCATTAATAACAAACTGAATATTCTATATTCATTGTAATTACTTTATAACTATGTTTGGTTCTAAGTTAACTATCAGAAATAAATTTGACAAACATCCACAGGGTGGATGTGTATCAGTGATATATAGAAACCTCAACTAATTCTAACTCTAATTTTGATTATCTGTGTACTTTTAAACAAATCAGTGCATTTTCAGGTAGACAGGCCTCTCATCCTGTTACCAGAAAGAGAATCTGTTGAGTCTGCTCAGAGGACAAACAGACCTCTCTGACTAAGATCACTCATCTCATTTGTGCATGCAGGAAATGTGACAAATAGCTTCAGTAATTTATCACACAAATGTAACCATCAAGTCATAGAGGGAACGAGATATTAACCTCCATAAACAAACTTCTCAGCACAGCAGAATTATACTTTTAATGAGATAAGGATACAAAACACATGCTACTGATGAGAGAAGGAGCTTGCAGCAGCAGTACAGACATAGAAGGACATTGTCCTATCCACGTAAAAGTAAACACCATTTGAAACTTCATTCTGGGAAGCAGTATTATAAGAGATTTTGTCTGTGGTATGTACAGACAGACCTTGAAACTGTGTGCCAGGTCACTGTTAATGCTGGTTTTGAGGCTCAAATTAAATCTAGGTGCAGCTGGAGTTCACCAGAGGTTATGTGGTAACTTCAGTGAGACCAGAATTTCACAGAGTTATTTCAAGCACACTCCTTATTTAGGCACCCTATGTTCCATGGGAAACCTGAAGTCAATGAAGTTGCTGGAATATCCAGCACTCAGGAGTTTGTTATTTAGACACTTGTATTTAGTTTTCTTCCCAGCTCTAGCTCCAGAGTCTGTCCTTTACGGACGAAGCATTCACTGAGGTTTTTCACCAATGAGCCTGCTCCGACTGCCCAGACAGCTCAGCTGCATGAGCCAAACCTTGGATCGAGATTTTTTTCATGCAAGATTCCTACTGTAGGTTTCAAGTTCTCTCTTTGCAAATGCTCCTTTCCTTAAAATGTGCATTTTCTACAAATGCTTCTGAAAGCAAACATCTCTTCAAGGACAGCTGACGCAAGCAAATGGTGAAGAGTGTGGATTCAGAGCGAAGAAATTAAAACTGAGCATGAAGCAAATAGTTTGTGGTATTTAAACAGCTGCCGATGGAATCCAGTACAAGAACTTCACTGAGTAACGATACAGATCATCATTCCACAAGTCTTCCACAACACAAGGCATCAGCACAGCTATCAGGAGGAACACCCAACACAGCGGCATCCCCACTGTGCCTCCTGCTACCACTTCTTTCACCATGTCTGGGAAACAACCCACTTGATGTAAACAGGGGCAGAGCCAAAATGGTGACTTAATGTTTTATAGAGAGCTGCTTTTGTGAGAAAATGGAAACTGTTATAGGTGTTATGGACAACTCCTGGTGTGGGGCCAGTTGTTTGGATCTGGTGGTTTGAACATCTCTGTGCCACCAGGGAGAATCAGCTTCCCGTGGGAGTTTGTGCCAGTGAGGTCTGGCAGTGCTGGAAGTGGCAGTCTCTGACTTATGCTAGATCAATTTAGAGCAGCGTCGGAGTCTTGGGGGAAACAGCCTCAAGAGCTGGCACATGATGGGGCAGAAGGCAGTTTAACAGGGAAAATGACAATCCATAAAGAAAAGCAACACCAGTTCACACTACTTGTGATCTCAAAATACTGCCCTGGCATGCAGAAAGCTCTTACCTCCCTTGAGAAGTTATGGGTTGGTGAAATAAGAGAACCTTGTCCCCACACATGCACAGAGAAGGAGCTAGTAATTTTTTCAAAATAATTTCTCTGAGAAACAAAAGTAAATTTCCAAATAGCCAGCAAGGGAAGAAAACAGTCCTATGATTTATTTGCCTTGAGACTCTGAGAAGAATTCTTTGGCCTTTTTCCATTACGATTTTGCAACCTATGTTATAGCCACTGGGAAATTGTTTAGTTCCCAAACCATGCCCTCAGTCATAAAATCGGAAGATGATTCATTATTATTAATGTGGTGCCATGGGCATGCATGGCATTTTACAGACAAATAGAAGATAAAGCATCTGCCTTTAGAAGCTTAGGTGAATCTGACTGTCCAAATGTATGGAAAGCAGCACTCAATGGGTCCTAGAGCAAACATTCCTCATCCCTCAATGAATTAAGCAATGATACTCACCTGGGATACTGATATGATTTAGACAGGAGGATACTCAGTAGACATGTAACTACTGTCTAAAAATTTGTGACATTATTTCATTAAAACTGTGAGACTTTCCAAGTCATATGTTATTTTGTAATGGTTTTGTGATGAAAATGTACTTAATGTTGTATTATGAATTTCTGATAATATGCATGACAGCATGCAACAGTGTTGCTATGAAATCAGACCACAAATTCTGCACTGCCTGGCAATTTTTTCTCTTTGTGCACCGGGTAGAAGCTCAGCAAGTTCCATCACCCTAAACTTACAACATAAAATTATTGAAAGAAAATAATTCTGGTGATTATTGTAAAAAGAAATGTGTTCCAGGCCTACACATCAACTTCCTGAAGTACATAAAATCCACCCTTGTTCTGGTCCTATACAGAATGAGCAGCCTTAGCTCTTGGTATGAAACAATTTGGGACCATTCACCTAGAAGGCAAAACTTTATCGTGGTAGAGGTTGTGAAAACAGCAATTACTGTCAGTCAAGTGTAGGCAGGAAATGTTTGCTGGACTGAGACATTCACGTTCAGATTTGCATATACCTTCATCTATAACCTTTGCACTACACATGACTTACTGGCTGAACAACCAGGGTATCATATCTCCCTACCATACATTTGTTTTGAGAGTCAGAAATAATGTGATTCCAGGAATTTCATGTTGACCCTGCTAAGCCTCTCACACCCTCTCCTATTTCTGTAATACTCTACTCAGTGATGTCTGTGCCTGCCTTTTTGGACAGCTGAGCAGAAAACGTACCCAAAAGAAATTAATCTGCCTCTACATGAAGAAACTTCATTATTGCACATACAAATAAGGTTCATATGAACAGAAATGGACAATTAAACATGTCTGATACACTGCATACACAGGCAGATGTATCCTCACCTTGTAATACCACCCTAGAACATTGTGGCACTGCTGTGAAGAAAACACCAGCAACACCCTCCCCTGAAAACAAGTCAGCTTCTTTTATAACTCAGAGCTTGTAAACAAGAGAATATTTGGCTTTCTTGTTGTTCACAAGGGTGAGGGTCTCAATTTTTCATAAAATGGGAGTAATTGGGTATTTGATTCTTGTATTTAGCACACAAATGAAAACCTGAATGGGGGGGAGGGAGGAGAGAAGGGAAGCATCTCCTCTTGGTGTTGAAAACTCTCCCCACTCAGGTCCTGTAAGTCTCCAGAGCTGACTATCTAGCTGAAATACACGATAAATTGACCAAAAAACCCCTCCCTATAAGAATAATATTAAATTAAGAAGCCCCCAGGCTCTTAATGCACTCTCACATGTCAGGACTGTCCCCTGCCAGGTGCATGACAGCCCTGTGCTCTCACCCTGTTTCTGTTCTGCATTTCTTCCATGTCAGTGGCTGTGCAATAGGTAGTGTAAACCTCTGCAATCAACATCAACAGAAGTGAAAGAATTAGCTGTAAAATGACTTACGGAGTAGCCTCTTCCTGAAAGCGATTGAGCAGAACTCTGTGGGAGGAAACAATATGCCACAGTAAGTAATGCAAGAGATTCTGTGTAATGTTAAGATCAAGAATCATTTTGCGATTCCCTCCCCCAGCCCAGTATTCCTTAGGGGAAAACTCCACAACCTCAAATGATCTCTTGATACTCTGTGTGCAGCCACAGCAGTATCAGCCAGAGAGCACTTCCAGGTGAGGGCTCTGGGGCTATTTCAGACAGAGTTTCAGAAGTCAGAGCAGGGCTTTGACAGCTCCTCCCAACCGAGGTAAAAGCTCTCAGCGTGGGACACGTCTTCGTAGTAGCAGGACATACACTTAGAGCCATCCCTCTTCAGGATGTGATGGTACCTTTCTGGGAACAGCACGCACACCTAAGGATGCTCTCCAGAATCAGGGCTGCACATTTTGCCTCATCGACTCCAACTCTCAATCATGTAACTAAATATCCCACTTTCCATTCCCCTCTATGAATCCATGAGCCTCCAGCCTTCATTGCTGCAGCATTACCTTATGACAACTCTGGTATACAATAGCAGCAAAGCACTAATTTAGCATCTCTCAGAGCTTTAATAAGCCTTGTGTCCCTTTTGAATAAGTTAAATTACATTGTTTACTCCTGCTCCTTCCTCTATCACATCCTTACCTCTTTCACATGCTGTGAAATCATTTGGTTCTTTTCCTTCTCACTACACCAGCTCCAGTCACTTGGATCCCTTTCCCCTCTCTACGACCAAAGACTGTTGAGCTGCTGCATTTTTGCTGGCAGTGGCTTTCTTGAAGCTGCTACATTAATTCCACCTCTAGCTCCAGCTGCTGCTATACGCCTTCTTTTTGGAAATTAAAAAGGAGCCAAGAACACACGACACCACATAACCCAGCAAGTACTCTGCAAGCCAATTTCCAAGTGTGATTTATAATCATGATGCCCTCACTACACGATTTTATTAAACAAGATCCAGGGAGTCTTAGTAGTCCTGTTTCTAAGACTGATGTTCTGGTGGGTACCAAAAACACTGAATTGTTGCAAGCTGATCTTGTGGATTGTTTTGTCTTTTTGCAGAAGCACCAGAAGTTATCACGTTCCTAAATCAGCACAGCACAATACCCCAAAGAGATTGATGCAAACTGATTGCAAATGTAATTTTTCACCAGCAAAATAACAGTCCCTGTGTACTAGTTTGAAAACCTCTTGATCAGAGGATACCTAGATACACACAGAAACCTTCTCCAGACTCCTGCTCTCAGTGGAAGACACAATCCTCTTGTTGCTGTGCCCACGCAAGCTCTGTGCCACTGGCTGGCACCTGCCTCTGACACCAGACAGGCAATTCTTCAGCCAAGTGCTCATGGAGGAAAAAGCGAAATGCCCAAAGCAAAAAAGAGACAAGAGCAAAGCCCGACAATTATGTGGGTGTGGGAGGAGGGAACCCTGTTAACCCTTTCACCAGCTGGCACAAGAACGAGGGTGCCAGAGAGAAGGAAAGATGTGACCCAGGTACACAGGACTGCAGCCAGGGTGTGACTGGGTGCCAATTCCCACCCGTGGCATGCTGTGCCTGTACCTCTAGCCTGCTGTAGCTCCAGAGACCCCTGTGCTGCTGAAAAAGGACAGCTTCCACAGGGGAGCCTGAGGCAGCAACAGCACTGTTAACAGTATTTGAATTCCCACCTTCTGCATATTGCACATAGATTTGGCCACTGCCTTCAAATATTAAAAAAAAAAAAAAAAAAAAAAAGTAGGGATTTATTTATAAACTGCTTTAATATAAACTGCCCAGAAATAAAGGTACAGACCAGTGAAATGAAGGGCAGTAGCATTTGCCTCTATTTTTGAGAAACTATGACAAACTTATCCTTCTTTCTAAGTACTCTATACCCCAAAGTACTCATGGAATTCAGCCTTGTATAGAAAAAGGTTAATAACTATATCCTGCTATCTACATAAGTATGTCAAACAGCTGAACACAATTATGTGTTCCGACACTTTGGAGAGCTTGATCAGGCAGTTCACCTAAAGTAAACACAGAAATGACGAGGAGGCAAATTACCTGCTTGGAAAGGCGGGAGGAGGAAAGGAAAAAGGGTGGAAGTTCTCACTCCAGCCTTCCATCAACTGAGATTTAACCAAGAATGACAAGGTCTAACAAATTGGAAATAATAACCAAAAACAGAAACAAGAGTTTTCATTAGAAGCTTTTCTCTAGGGAAGCAGCCTCAGAGCATTTTCACTCTCACAATTATTTTCAATCTTTGAGCTTTGTGCACACACAAAATGTTTTCCCGGGATGGAGCAGACTCTTGGACAACAAACTCAAACACACTAACAACAGACCTGCTTTTCTTAAGACAACTTTCAGGCATCCCAAGCTGTCCAAGAACACCAGCAATCTGTAGACCACTGATTTAAAAGCACTGTGTAGGAAACAATAAAACCAGTTGTTGGATAAAGTGTTACATGAGAAATAATTAAAACGGAATGGCAATTGACCCTGGCATTTTTCACATCCAAGAGCCTCTTCTCTCTTAAAAGCTTTAACATCAAATTCCCTAAAAATCAGCTGTGAAAAAGGGTGGGGTTTTCCCCCTTCCTCAGAATTTTTATTGCATGTATAAAGTAAGTAACTGGTGAATACTTTGGAGTCAACTTGTAAAATCTTTTCCAACACTTAGGTTTATGCGCAGCCATGCCCCACACTCTCTGGGGCTGTTTGCATGCATTCTTCTGCACATCTAGCAAACCACTATTGCTTTCTTGGTTAGCTGGGAACACTGTGGCTCTCTAGGAAGATCCACACCAATTGCCACACGTAGCAACCCTGAGGAAACCCCAGCTAATATCAGCTACCAGTGCCAGAACAGAACAGTTTGCATGCAACAGTGATGGATGTTCCCAAAGAAAAAAAATCTTTGGGGGTTAATACAAACATGGCTCAAATCCGTACGTCTCTATATCAAGATCAAATAATGAGAAAAGTAATCAATTGTGGCTGCAAATATAAGAAATCTTAGTGAAAGTTTAACTTGGCATCTACCCAAAGCTGAGGAAACCTCCTTTCAGACTGAATGAGTGCTTGTCTGGCAGGAGTCATTACTGGGGCAAGACTTCAGCTGGAACAATTTACTAAGGCTCTTACCTACAAGGACAGGATCACTTACATGGAGGGCTGTCAGAAAGCTCTCACTCTCCAGAGAGTCTGTTTGCTGTTTCGGTGCATTTTCTCCTCGTTGGAAGGGCCTCGAGCAGCAGGGTGCGATGGAGCCCGTGGTACCCAGCCAGCCACATTCCTGTAGGTGCTGCACCCACCAGCACAGCACCTGCCTGGGACCTCTGGCTCACCCGAGACTGAAACCCAAACCAGCTCTTACTGCTTCAACCCAAGAAGCAAAACCCAAGGCACCCAAGAAGGCTCAGTTCTGGCCCTCAAAGAGTGCCTGGAGAAACCTTGGCAGGCAGGAAAGGGGCTGACAAATACACAGTTCAAAGCCACGATCGTGACCCCACCCAGCCAGACACAAAATTCCAGCCCTCTGGCTCCAGCTGGACATAAATCCCGAGCAGACCCTTAGGGAGGGCAGCAGCCCTCTCTGCCTGGCCTGAGCACCGGCTTTTGCCTCTTCCAGGGTTGTCTGGAATACCCAGCATTCCTAGGGGAGACTGTTATTAGTTAGGGGCAAAATGAGTATGGTCTGTGCATTTAATGATGCAGAAGTGGAGCTGCACTACTAGGTGGCATTTGTGCATAAAGATAAATGGCTTATAATATTTTGCAGATGATGTGCTCTTTTACAACTAAAGATTTTTGGTTTCTTTTAAGCCCAAGGTTAAAAACAAAACCAGACAGCACAGACAAGACATTTCAGTTATGTCACAGAGTGAATTATTTCTACCCTGGGATAGCTCTCATGTTAATTACCTTGGATATAAAAAAATACACCTTTCTGGCAGCAAAGGCAAAATCTTACTGCTGAAAGACTACTATCCCCTCACTGATGTCCTTGAGAGCTTGAGTTACACTGCTAACTGCAACTGTATATGAAATATTTCTTTCTTTCTTTCTTTGTGATAAAAATGGCAACTGCAATTTAGAAAAGAAAATCATGAGAAAACCTCACCAATAACCTGCAGCAAGTTTTCCAAGATTGTCTATTAAATTGACAGGAAAAGTTATTTCCCTTATATAAATAAAAGCATGGCCTTCCACTACTCTCACGATGCAGAAGAAATTAAAACACCCTCTGTTCAGTTTCTTAAAGCTATTGGGTTACTTATTGAACTCGAAAGACAGCAGGAAGGGCTTTAAAATCCAGTAATAATCAAGGTAATAGGGCACCTCAAGCCAATTCCCCACTCTCAATGGGTCAGGCAGGTTTCAACTTGGATCTTTTTTGTCCTTGATATAAAACCTAACTATAAGGGGATTAGTTAAAAACAAGTGATAGCAGCACAACCACAAAATGAGCTCATTTGTAGTGCTCCCTTCCATCCTCTTAGGCTAAAGGACACAACATATTCCAGAAATGTCAAGAGTTCATTCCTGCTTTTCTGACATGTGCCACTTTCATTGGCTGAAACCAAGAGTGTATCAAGTACCTCCAAGTCAGCTGTGGAAATGGCTGCTTTCAGCCAATAGCTATCCCTATGTGGCACAGGACAGTCCCCAAAACCAGCCTCTCACCACTACTGTTAATGCCATCCTTGTGTTTATGTGGAAACTGAGGCAGGGAAAGACTCAGATGTGCCCAGTGGCACCTGAGGAGCCCCCAGCAGAGGAAGGAATTGAGGCAGAATTCCCAGCTCCTACTTAAGAGCCAAATCTTGCCCTGCCAAATCAAGGGCCCAAACTTATCCTACGGCCCAGTGCTGCAAGCCTGATTTACTTGGTTAGCACTCAGCAGAGATAATCAATAGTATGTACAGAAAGATCTGATTTTGAATTCTGTTTTGTAGGATTTGTTCAGGATGAAACTCATCTCATTTGTGCCCATCTTCTACTCTTTCCCAGCGATCCCAATTCCACAGTCAGAGAGGGCAAAGGCACCAGGAATTGCATGTGTTTACCCTCCACTTGCTCATTTATAGAGCATTCAACAACAGAATACAGGTTCAGCTTCGAATACTGGAGAATTCTCGTATTTCCTTGCCAAGCAAGTCCCTTATAAAACTCAAATATCTTGGAATGAGAAGGGTAAGTAGAGAGGAGGGCAAAAAGAGTCAAGGGCAGGAGATATCCCAGACCTTAACACAGAGTCTCTTAATGCAATTAATTTCCATAGCCACACTCCTGTCTGCTGATACAATGAGTTCAATTGACGAGGCAAAGGTCACCCAGTGCATCTGATGTTCGCTGAGATTAGAAACCCAGACCTGACAAGATAACCACAACACGTGATGAATGATTTGGATGTCGCGCAATGCTTGAATGTGTTCCTTCTTGAATTCACTTACTTTATTCTGTTGGATAAAACACAGTGTGTTATGCTTAGAAACACTGCAAAACCAGTAAGATATCAACTACACAAGGTCTGAACATCTGTAACTGGCGGGACAAATTACAGAACAGCTTCCACCCAAGACACTTTTATTCCTACAGCTGACGGCTGCAGACAGCAGAAGGAAAGACAGCCACGGACCCGGAATGAACAAACCGAGTGCAGTTCATCAGTAACTACAGGAAAAGACCTCACACTTCTGAAACACAGAACCTACATGAGTGCTGCTCCCGTTCAAACCATCACTCCTCCAGACTTTCTTCCTAACTATGCCTCACTGCCTGAAACTTTGTGCCAGTCATTAGAATTAGTTTCTGCTGAAGCCGTCCTCATGCAAGCATTTGGTGTTTTGTGGGATGGGAATTTTTGCCTCCAGAAGAATGGGACTTGCAAGGTTTCATGATCCTTCTACATATATTCAAACCAGTTTCCCAAGACTCATGGTTTGTGGAAGGGGTCTTAAAACTATCCAGCTGCTACTCTTTTTGACTAGGATGGTCTTACTCTGCTCTTCAAACTGCAGATCAGATCCCAGAGTGTCACATGAGGGGAACAATGGACAGCACGGGCCACAAAGAGTTTGCAGCCCACACGTTACCGCCCCAGGCCTTCCAAAAACTCCTTCAAAGCACTCTGTAACACCCCTGACTGACCACAGCACTGAGGTCCCACTGCCACCCTGCTGCAGCCAAGACCAGGTACCCACATGTGCCACAGTCTACAGTGTGGATAAATACGGAGCTGTGGTGTGACTGTGGTCCAATTCTCACTCCAGAGGCTCATCTGATTATGCTTCTGGCAAGGTACTTCAGCCTGAGGCACACGTGAGGGACCTCCAGCTTTGTTCCCTGCTGCTGCTCTAATCCCTGTGCCCCAGGAGGGGAAGCATGGTACAGAAAGTAGGAGGGAAGGGGAGACAGTGCCTGTGATGGCACACAAAGAAAAGCAGATCACAATGAACTGCCTGAATTAGAGATCACAGAAGTTATTTTGTATTCATCTACCAGAGAGAGAAAATTGTATCTAGACTATACAATATGCTAAACACTTACCAAAGAACATTAAGAGAGAGGAAAATCTTTGCATTTCCTAAAAGACTGCTTTTCGTTTATTATGCTTAAAGAAAAACAAACAAACATATGAGGAGAGGATGATGAAAAATTGGAAAAGATAGCCTGGGGGATGAGAGGAAAAGGCTCTCAACAACTTAGTAGCAGCACTTGCTGGTTTTATGCACAGCTGAAGCCAATCCCTTGAAAAGGAGAGTTTTGACTCTTAAGTGGCCAGCACCTCTTGCAACATATTTCCTAATCAGCAAGTATTTATGGTCGATATTTTATATTTCCAATTTCCCCCTAAGGGCTCCTGAGAAAGCAGCACACCTGCCAACCTTTTCAGCTGGGCCAATAATTGCCAATTTGCTCTTTGCCTTAGTATATCACTCAATTTAGCCCTGGCTGTGCCCTGCATACATCCTCATTCATCTCTGTGCCCCCATGACAATTAGAGTGTTAGCTTCAGCTAACTAGGGCAACTATTCTACCAGGGTTGGAAGACAATTATTAGTCTATTTTCCCATCTTGTGGCAACAAAATTGAGAATCCATGACAATTACATTCAGCAATTCTGCACTGTGCCGCCTGTTCCCCCTCCTTGCCCCCACCTTCTGAATATTTCAAATTATCACAGCTCTACTACCACATTCAAATTTTCCATGTTCACAGGGAGTGAGGCTTCTATTTAAATGATAATGAGGGACGATCCATTCAATTTAGTGAGGGAGAAAATCCATTAAAAAGAAGGCAGTTCTTAAGCTGATGGGTCAAGAAAAAGATAAAAACCCTTTTTTCAAGCCATTATACAAGGCTCTGTGTGGATTTTTGGACTGTTCAGGACATCAGAAAAGATTAGGACAATTATGGAACATGGGGAAACCCAAAACAAAATGGCCAAGCTTTCCACTTTTACTTGGGTCAACACAACAAAATAGAAATGTGGCTTATCAGGCTCTTAATTCTCTGGCAACTTCCAATTACCTCACACTGAAAGACAGCAGAGGAAAATCCCATTTTGGAAAAAGGCTGTTGACTCTGTTTCGGTTGTAGAAGACCTGAGAGTACGTGTGTAATAGGGATGTCAGCTTTGTAGTAGTTTTTAAGGGAATTTTACATCAACACTGGGAACTTAAACAAGTGGCAGATTCCCATCCCCTCTCTGCACCACAAAACCCGGGCCAAAACTTCACTGTTTTTCTGCCCTGAAGTTTCACCATCCCAAAGAAGAGTCCAGCCTCAACAAATCAAACCTGTGCAGCCAGAGGTGATTTCACTAGATCATAATAAGCATTTTTTCCCCCAATGACCCATAATAAATGGCACTCAGTGTAATGTCTGGCAAGACTTACTATACAAGCCAGACAATTACTGTCCTACTATGAAATTGTATCATTCTCTCCCCACAGAATTTTTACTTGTGGCAAGGAAGGAGCAAAATGCTCTGGGTTTTGTAGTGGACGAACCAATGGCTGTTTGTGTGTGTGTATGCACAACATAATCAATCATTTGCCTCAGTTTTCTTTCGAGTGCAATTATTTCACAACAGACTAGGCCACCTCTTGACTTCATGGTCCATTAGAGACTAATGACATGCATTAATGTAAATAAAGAACAACTTGCTGGCATCCCATTGAACAAGTCACCTCAAGAAACAAATGGCACAGAGGGACTTAGCTGTTCAGAACAGCACCTCTGAAATGGGGACCAGTGAAGCCCGAGGGAGGATCCAGCGCTCCTGAGGTGGCACCGCTACAGCTGACACTTGGATACACACCCTGCCCACCACACCTGCTGTGTGCTACCCTACAGCAGCCAGACCTGTCACCTCCTGCCTTGTTCACCCCACTTAATGGGGAAAGGCATGGGAGGCAAAGGCAGCATAAAAAGCAGTCCTGAAGGCCAAAGGCACTGAGGAACAGCAGGAGAGTGAGAAACAGCTGAGGTGCCTCCTGCTGCAGGGCACCACAGGGTGCTGGAGCCTTGGTTTGTAACCACCAGCCTCGAGGAAACACAATCCTTGCCTTTCCTGGCCATCCTGTGGTCCTGATCCTGTGGACATGTAAGGAGTTGTGCCACTCCAGTGGCACACCAGCGATTTAAACAGCGTGCTGGGACATAGAGCTCCAGAGCCAGCAGGGACCAGGCATGGCTGGACGGAAAATCCTGCAGGCATCAACACTCAGTAGCATGTTGTTGTCTCTTCTTCCTTTCCCTGCTCCCTCTCTACAGTAAGAGAAGCAGTCTGCCTCCTCATCCCTTTGCACAGAAATAGAGAAAACCATCTGATTGCACTCGCGGGACTTCCTGAGACTTTCAGACAGTCACTAAATAGGCTACAGAACACGTACCAGTACGTGAGGCAGCGTTATGTGTAATTAAAGCTAAATTGCACTCATCAAATAATGAACGAAGAGCATTCTGTGATTCATGAACCCTACTTTTCAAACTATTTAATTACTAATTTGAAAAATTCTCATTTGCGATGGGTCGCCAGGTCACGAGAGCAGCTTCAGAAAAGCTCTGAAGTGTGCCCTGGCCTCCAGGCACTGCCCAAACGTCTCCACTGACTAAAAAAGAACGCAATGCCTATTTCCCACTGAATTTCACTGGCTGCTGAACAGGCTTTGAAGATTTTGCAGGAATTAGGCACTCAGAGTCAATTCGTACAGGCTCAGCCTGCAACTTTGGGGGCAAAGGGAAAGGAGGAGAAATACTGGAAGTGCATCGGCTTAACAAGGAAAGTCTCCAAGACCACTTAACGCTTTGACCTAAGCTAATGGCTAAGCTGGAGTATGTTATTCCTTTCCTGCAGCCCCACGTTACAGAGCAGATCCCAGGCTCTCCTGCTCACGCACTTGTCAGGAGTGGCCAAGGGGAGGGGAAACAGGAAATCTCATCGATGTACGTGTATATAAAATTACCACCATTATTGACTAATAACACAGCCAAAGACGTCCCACAGCAAGGGGATTTGTCCTGAGGCCCCTCCTGGCTGCCTGGCCCCACGGCGGCACGTGGGCTCGCAACCCTGGAAGCAGATCACAGGACGCGTTATTTTTCTCTTCCTCCCACTGCGTCGGCTGTTTACAGCGCGCCATTCACACTCCAAACATGTAGAGAGAATTTTCCCCTGTCACATTTCCCTGTCAGAGCTGTCAAGCTGAATCCTGCTTTAATCTGCCAAAAGCACTTTTCTGCTGACATTTTTAATAAATACTTTCAGCTTTTAAACACATTTGTGGGAGCCATTTTTTCCTCTTTTTCTCCCTTTTCCTCCTGTAGAATGGGCTCTGAAAGCCTTAATAGCAAATACATTACAGTTATCAAAGGCTTTCCCCTCCTCTTCCTTTTGCATCCTGAAGCGGAGGTAGTGTTTTCAATTTTACAGCTAAATTAACTGTCCAATTGAATTTAGCTGGTGTGAGCCGTTTTCTGTGACAGGTTTTAGTTATGAAGCATATTTTACATTAATAGAACTCAACATGAAAACCACTCGCTCTGGGATTTCTGTGGCTTGCCATTGAAATGGCAAATTTAATATTTCAGACATGCTCGTGCCAGTGTTTGATTATTGTTCTTCATTTAAATCTCTCCTAACGGGAAAGGTCCTAATTAGTAAAAAATCATATTTTAATGAAGGCGAAATGCTAATTGCTAACACAAAAAGCCTTCATATAAAATTATCCCAGCACTGCCATTGATTTCTTGGTGACTCAAAAGCCCATTTGTGTGTTTACACACTAAGGCACCGTTTGCTTTTGTTTTATCATAACATTTCACTCAACGTACCATCGAATTTCCTGAGAGAAAGACAGCTTTCCCCCAAAACCCTCTCCTATCTAGGCGGCAGGAAGCATAAAATTAGATGAACTAACTTTCCACCCAAACTATGTGATTATGTGCAGCAGCTAAACCCAAAGATGCTGTAAAAAGCTTTTTAAAACAACTTCTTTGAAAAAACAAAACAAAACATCAAGCCGTTTTTCCCCAAGGAATAGCAATTCCATTTTGTTTTCCCATCTCTGATCTTTCACTTATCATATTATTTGCACCATGATTATAGTGTTTGCAAGGCAACTCAACCACTTATGCCGTAACACTCAATCATGACATAAAAAAAAAGTTATTACACAGTGACCTCTGGATGCCAACATTTGTTCAGCAAGATTTATGAAAAGCCATGTCAGCAGCGGGAATTGCTGCAGTGAGGCGATGCTTTCTCCTGAATGGTACTTACATCACTGAGACGGTCCCTTGAGCTGCTCCGCTGAGAGCTTGTGGCCTCCCTGATGCTGTCTTCCTCGCTATTTCTGCCACTTCTGCTTGTAGGGACCTTCATCTAGAGGGAGAAGAAGGAGGGGGGAAAAAGGAGATTTTCAAGCACTGCTCTGTCACCTGTTCCCGAGGCTGCCAGCAGCAGTTCAGTCAATGTTTCACTCCTACACCCACGGCACTGTGGAAGGGATGGAAAGCATGGGGATTCTCTGCAGTTCTGCTTGACCACGTGTGTCCACGCTCCTTTTCACTAACGTAAGAGGGAAGGTGCGTCTGGCACTCCTGAACGCAGCCGGGGTTGTGCCAAAGTGCTCGGGCCTGACACGAGGGGTAAGCAGAGAGCCAAAGCCCCTTCACTCTGCTCCCAGCACAGCTCAGCTGGCACTGAGCTGCAGGCTGCTGCTGCTGCCTGACCACCCGCCAGCCCAGCGGCTCCCAGTCCAGAGACACGCCCTGGGGCCACCCCAGGGACTGCACTGAGAGGTCATGACGGCCACTGAGGGACACTGGCCTGAAACAACTTGCTTGAGATACCACACAGAACTTGAAGAGAGAATTTGTAGGGCAGGATTAACTCTTACAGCTAAGGCTGGTGCTTGAACTGCTAAATCATTCCACTCCCTTCATCTGAAGTTGTGCTTGTGTTTGGAAAGAAGTGAGAGTGCCAATGTTTGAAATCACAGCAACCTTCCTCTTACATCTGCAGAGTGCTACAGGGGGAGGAGAGGGGTAGGATAGATGTCATTCACAGCTTCATTCCTGGGCTCATTTACTAACAAATTATTCTGCTAATTCCCTCGTGAAATATCGGGTGGAAAGAAGTGTTTAATTTATTAATAGGTTCTATTCATATCAGTTTGGTTTCATTTAAATTACACTATTTAAAATGTCGGCTTGTACAAATTGGTATTTTTAATGGCAATAAAATCCCTTTGTTTCTTGCTGTCCTGTTCCATGGTGGTGCCAGCAGCCAGCAGGGTTTGCTCGTGGTGCTCATGAACCCCTGTGGCACTGGGGACACTGGGCACGCTGTCACCACATGGGCACAGCAATCTGAGCACTGGGAGCACTGATCACTGCACTCCAGGGATGTGTGACAGTGCTGCCAGCTAAGTGCCCTGCAGTCTGTTAATATTTTAATGGAATGCTCAGGTACTGTATGGAGAATGAGCTCCAGTTCTCATCCAGAGTACACAGCCCTCTGTGGGCTTGAGTAGCAGAAGACAGGAAAAGTATCATGCTCAGTAAACTTCTGATCAATGTCCTTGCTCTGCATGCCTTTCTGCCACCTTATACCTCACCAATACACCTTCCTCTGCAAGATAAGACCTTTATACACATCTAAGTGACAGAAATCAAAATTTTTTGTGGCCACCCCATCACACAACCACCACTCTCAGTACAGTGCCCTGTCTCACTCCTTGTACACCACCTTTCCAGTATGCTGCCCACCTGAAAACTTTTATCAAGACCAGTATTTCATCTTTGCTCCTACGTCAAAATGTTCAAAAGCACAGCAGTGAGAGGTAATCCCTCCTGGGATCTGCTAGAAGCATTTCCAACAAGAGTGAGCTTGCATTTGCAACTACCAGCACCACGTATCAAGGCAAGAAATGATAATCCACTTGAAGTTCAATCCATATTGTCTGTTTCCTTAATAAATAAGTTGACAACATCAAGAAGAGAACTCTAACTATACTAAATCAATATTGGCCATAAGTCATCAAATTTTTAATGCCACATATAATTAAGTAAATTTGGTAAGATTTTTTTTTTCTAAATATATTAAATGATTGTCATTTACTTATTTTATTATTTTTTAGGTCTTTATTAAGCAATTAGTACTTCAGCAATCCCATTATCTTGCCCAGGATTGATGCCAAGCCAATAAGACAAATGGTAATAGCCCATTAATTACAGCCTTTCATAACACTGGCACACCAGCTTTTTTCTGTCATCTGGGTTTTCTACACTTACTCAAAATCCAAGTTCACTGGTTTCAAGTCATCAGCCAGCTCTTCTGAAACTCTTGGATGTAAAATATCTAACCTGCCAATTTCAATCCTCCCAGACACAGCAGGTGCTTTGTTTCTCCCTGAAATAGGAACCACTTAACCATTACAGGGCCAAATTACAATTTCCCTAATGCAGTACAGAAATGCCCACTGAATTCTGCAGCTTTTGGATTTCTGATCCATAACCTTCTCCCTCCCACCTAGGAACACATCAAAGCCTGTCAAAATTATTACACTTCTGACTGAAACAACTCCTTGACAGCTGAAAATTAAAGGAAAAATTAATTATGCCATTCCAAATCCTTTCACCTTCCCAAGTGCAAATGGTTGCTAGAATTAATTCAAAAGGACTAAACTGCCAGCTGTTTAAAGTTAGCACAGACTCACCCAACCTGTTACCAGACTGGAACCTTTTGCTGCTTTTCTTGAGTTACAGTCAGCTCCAAACACCACCTGTTTCTTCAAATTTCATTAAAGGAAAACTACACCTACACACACAGTAACAAATTGAGACAATTTGACCTGACAAGGTCTTGCACGGGCAAGCAAATTAGAAGCATCACTGCTGCCATTAACCTTTCCAAGTAAATATCAATTATTAAACTTGCTGCACTACCTGTGTCCCCAGTTTGCTGCTGTGAATTAAGAGGGTCATCAGCCTTTTTGACAGATCTTGTTCATTTACACCTGCTGCCTGCCAGCAGGGGAGCCCGCACACCCGCGGCCCCAGCGCTCAGCCAAGCTGCCTTAATTCATCAGTAATTACCCTAATGAGCCACATGCAGGACCCAACGAGGAGCACAAGTTGTTCTGCTAAATGGATGCAATGGTTTTGCGGGCACTCTCGGCAGACTCGGGTATTAGCAAACTGGTCAAAAGCTTCTTTCCCAAAGTTGCCACTGGCTCAGCTGCTTGATTTCTAGTGATTTTCTCTGGGTGTTTTTGCTCGAGTTCCAGAAATTCCTCCTGACCACGTTCCCTGATTGAGTTTTACTATAAAAACTAGTATTCCTCTCACTTGGAAAAAGTCATTACTGTTCCAGGGTCTGCAGAGGTGAGGTGGGCTCCTGGCCCCGCTCCCAGCCTGGCGGTGTCATCTCCACCTCAGCACAGACCCAAACAACCAACTCTCCAAATCCACGGGCAAAACCCACTATGTCCTCTCATACAACACATCACCAGGGACTTCCAGAGGCACTAGTGCAACACTGGCCACCAGGATTAAACACCTCAGGTGGATGAGACAAATATCCCACCTAAAACTTGAGCAGCCCATATTGACAGGCACAGTGGCAGTGTCCTTCAGCAACCAGAATTACATATGCAATTCAACATTACAGGCTGTTCTCACCCAAAATCAAATCCTTTTGAGACACACATTGCGTGTCCCCATCCCTCTGCATCACCCCCAGGTCCTTGAGCAAAAACAATCCTGTGGATGGGTTTGCCCTGTTTGAGGCTGGACTAATCCAAATAATCTGTCTTCCAAAGTGGAACTGGAGGGTTCCAGCCAGCGTAACAGAGCCAAAACAGAGACTGGAGAACAGCAGGAGGAAGTGTGTGGGCCAAACCCCAGTGTGTTTGATTGAGCTGCCCTTAGGTCTGCTCAAAGTGTTTTGGGAGCCATCTGAGAAACAAAATTACTCAAAATAACCCTGATGCCCAAAGTTCTGCAGAGAGGGGCTTAGAAAGGTGGTCCTCAGCCTTGATTCCTGAGGGCTGGAGATGGGAGGAAATCTTGTCTTAGACATAGGCTGACTACTGTGTCACTTCAGGAGATCAATGCTGGAACAAAATAAAAAGGCACAAGGGGACAACTGAAGCTATTTGTTAATTTATCTCTTCCAAACCCTAAGACAGCAAGACATCAGTGTCCATACATAAGAACTGCAGGACTGAGTAGGTGCTGAAGCTTTATGCCAGCAGAGCCTGTTTCATTGCTGAAGTTAAGGGAATTCTCCAAAAGCATTAATTAAACCAAAAGCTGCTTAAAAACCAGACCAACGCAGTCTCCTGCAAGATAAATAACACGCCAGACCCACCACACACTACAGAGCAAAGCTGGTGGCACGCAATCCTGGCTGTCTGCAGTAGCTGCAGTCCAGCTTTCACCAGGAATGACAGATTTGTGTTTGAGAAACGTGGAAGAGACTGTTTCCAGCTCGGTGGGAGTGGGCCAGGGCTGCAGGCAGGGCTGGCTTGGCAGGGAAGGACCAGGGGTAGGTACAGAGGGTTTGTAAGGCCATGATCAATTTGCATTCTGCAGGTGCTCACGGACAGTCCCAAGCCACATTCGGAGCCAAGAATTATGAACCTTGCGCTGTTGGACATCATGTAGCATGATTAAATATCATAACTCATCCTGGTAATACCTCCAGCTCTGCTATCCGGGAATGCTGTTGCCTTTCCATCTCTCCCATCCAACTTCCCCCTCCCTACTTCTTCCTGTGGGGTGGGGGTAGAGAAATATGTGAATGAGCAGAAGGGTCTTGTTTCCCTAAAAGGGCTTTTTCATTACCACTATGTTGGGTCTCAGCCGCCGCTTTTTAATCATAATAGATCAGCCTGCTCTCCATTTACTTAAGCTTTTCGGATGTCAGAGGAAAGCACGTTTTTATTTGGCACACCTATTTTCACATCATGGGCACGCTGCCCCTGCTCATTATTAATAAATACACTTCGATTTATCACAAGCTCCATTTGAGTGCCACGGGGAGCCAGGGGCAAAAGGAGACAAATTCTTTTCTTAAGTTGTTCTGAAAGGTGCTGGGCTTCCCGACCCTCACCCCCATTAACCCAGCACAGCTAGTGCGCTCCTACTGGGAGCTCCACGGCCTGTGCAGCGGCAGACTCGGACTGATCTTGTGCCATCTCAATATATTTGTTCATTATCTTGCGCACACACAGAAGCATTTGGAAATGTACTCGGGGCACAGGCCAAATTGAATCATCTGCCTTCATTTTCCACACGATCTGAAGCTACAGCTGCTACAACAGGCTGTGGGATTTTTATTTTCCTTCCTTAACAGTTTTTTTTCTTGCTCTTAAAGTCACAGCAGTCTCATTTTAAACCCCTTGCTGTTGCCTGGGTTTGTATCTGTTTTGCACAAAACGGGTCTTGCATACACACAGGGTGGGAAAAGAAATTCCCAGAAACATCTCTCTGTGCATTTCTGAATGGAAGACAGAAAGCAGAAGCCTCAGGGAGAGACATAATTAAGATATTAATCTCAGAGATGCCTGTTCTGGTGGCTCAGATGGGTCTATTAATCCACTAATCCTGTCACCTCTGCCAGTGGACAAGCACCAGCAGGAATGGCACCCACCTACTTTGTGCTGCACTCTGGAGCCAGGAATGGTCTATGAAAACAAAGCTGCCCTTCCAGATCAGAAGGGCAAAGAGCTCCACACAGCACTGAGCCAAGTTACCTCCTTTCAAGAACACATTAACTTTGAGAAGAAAGTTTAATTCCTTTTTAAAGCTCTCGAAGAGCCACTTTCATTTGTCTTGAGAGAGAGGACAGACCAAACACAGCCTTTGGATTTCCATGTTACTGACTTCATGGTAAATCTATTTTGGCAGGAGCCACTTGGAGATAAGTGGGTAGAGCTGAGAGGCGTCCAAGTCCCAGAGTTTAGGTCCAAGCTTTCAGATCACCAGAGACAGGGATGAATCAACCTTATCGTGATCATCTATCTAAACTAATGCTGCTGAACACCACTTTACATTTCATCAGTATATAATGACTTTATCATCAGCTCTGCCAAAGGACCTTTTTTCAACTCTTTGTACAGCGTTGAAGAAAAATTTCCTGCAGGTAACATTTCATTCTAACAAAGATCATGATTTCCTATGGCTACAAGAATTGGTAACCCCAACTGTTCCAGAAAGTTATCGAAAATAATTGTATGGCCTGTCCCCTTCCCAATAAACATGAAAAGGATGCCTAAACAACATTTTGGGAGACATTTTTCCTAACATATGCTTGCATTTTATTATCAAGTCCCAGATAAGTTCATGTTTCTCTGGTAGACTATCAGCAGTAGCAGCTTTCTGCAGCAGGAGACAGTAAACTGCCTTAATAAATACAAATGGACAATTTAATTAAAATATATTGGAGACTTGGAAAAAGTACTATTTGTGGATGAAACAGTCTGTTAAGGGATTGCACTCAAGGTTAGTTCAGTGTATTTTAGGCAGGCAACAGGAAGTGGCAGTGAAACGTAGTGCACAGAGCTCTACCCCAATGATTAAAGACCACACCGAAATTATAAACGTCTGTTTTCCAGAGCGGGGGGAAACAAGTCACCTAGATGCATCTGGTTTTAATGTTTGAAACAAAACAAACCATTTGGCTTTAAAAAAGTACTTCTTTAAACCTGAAAAGAGCCACGCATCAAAACAAGGTAGAATCAGCTAAACATATTACTTCTGATTTGTTTCCTTGAAAATCCAGTCTTAATGCATTCTAACAAAATTTATCTATCCCAAGCATACCTCATAATAAGATCAACTGGGAAAAATATCAAGCTTGTTTGTATATTTTATACTTGCTCTAACTTGGCAGTTTGGAGATTATGTATTCCCCAGGTCCCTCCTTAAATCGTTTCACACGCTACAATTCGATTTTCTTTGCTTGCCCTTTTCCACAATTTTTTTTTGATACATTTTATTGAGTTCTAGCTCAGAGGGAAACGTTTCCTTTGAATTAAGGGCGCAATCATTTTTTCTCCCCTCTAAATAAGGACATATGGCGTAGAAAGCAATGTTATGGTCTGAGTATTTTATGATTGAAGTAGGGCTCATTTTAAAAAATGACAGTAGCATCAGGTGGGATTAGAGTAGTTTTTCTGATTGGGTGGTGCTGCTATGGATGCTGTGATGGGCTATCTTGGCCACAACTCATTTTAAATATGACATGTCCATTTTTACTTACTGTATTGAAGAAGCAAACAGCATCAGTGTTATGATACTGAAGGAAAATTATCCCTTTTTTAAGCAGTCACTCAGTTCCAGTGTTTCGAAGGTTAGTGTTTATACATTTACCTGCCACGTAGACTACCGGTTTCTAATCCTGGCTTACCAATTTCTTTTGGCTAAGTTACATCAATAACCCGTGTTGCAGTCAAGCAGTCTATAACACAGTGGTTCATTCCTACCTCTCCCTGGGATGCAGAGAACTTGAACTGATGTTAGCAAAGGATTTCTGTGCTTAGACTGAGCTGCTAAAGTAAGGCAAGTACAACAACTTACTGTAATGAAAAGTATTATCAGGGAAAAACGAAAATAATCAAATGCTATTGATAGTTTCTCAGTACTTGAGCAACATTAACTACTCACTAAGAACCTAACTTTACACCTTAATGCTTGTAACTAGATATGAGGGTCACCTTCCATTTCTAAGAGCAAATGAAACCCAAGCTCCTTTGGTACAGGCAGCTACCTTTGCAGTTTTTGGAAGAACTCCTTTCTGGTGCTGTGATCAGCCAGGGCAACATCCTGCAATGAGCTCAGCTTCAGCTCTCCAGGAGACATTTCTGCAGATCTGGTGCCACTTCTAACTAGGCAGGAACTCTGTTTGACCTCATAGTTCTTTTGAGTTCCCATCTGAAGGGCAGGCCAGTGCCCTGGGGGCCTGGAGAAGCCTTTCTTCCCAGTGCCCAGCACACAGAGGCCGTATGGAGCAGCAGGGTTGGCTTTTCTGCAGCTCTGGAACTGCTGCAATGATTTTTCACAGCTTCTGGGCTGGCGGGTGGCCCCTGCGGTGGAGCAGAGCCGGCACCGCTTCCCCACCACGGCCGTGCTCTCAGGATCAGGAGCCTCGCTGCCATGCGACAGCTAATGCTTATTTTGGAAAAAAGCTGGTGCGCTTAAGCAGGCAAAACTGCTCGATTTTACAGCTGCCATCAGGCCTGCATAGCAAACTGCACTCTGCATGCCCCCAGCCACACTTGGCAGATGGCAGCAGACAGCTGGGAAAATCTGGGTTTGACATACGTCAGTGATAAACTGTGTCAGCCTAGACCTGCTTAGGTTACAGCCAGCGAGTGCATGTGCCGGAGTGGGACTTGGACTGCTGAGGGGGAAACAGCATTCCCAACCTATTTAACTAAAACCTGCCTTCCACACCAGGGCATGCAGCTGCAGATGGCACCTGCGAGCCCTGGGGGCTGGCTGGAGAGGCAGGCAAGGCAACAGAGGGGCACGTACTGGGTTTGCGTGGCAAAGTCTTGGTGGCAGGGGGTCTTCTGTCAGAAGCTGCCAGGAGCTTCCCCCCTGTCCAATGGAGACAATGCCAGCTGGCTCCAAGATGGACCCACTGCTGGCCAAAGCCAGGCCCATCAGCAATGGGGGCAGCACCTCTGGGATAACACGGTTAAGAAGGGGAAAAAGTTGCTGCACAGCAGCAATTGCAGCCAGAGAGAGGAGTGAGATTACGTGAGAAACAGCCCTGCAGTCACCAAATCAGTGAAGGAAGAGGAGGAGGAGGAAGAGGAGGAAGAGGAGGAGGAGGAGGAGGAAGAGGAGGAGGAGGAGCTGCTCTAGGCAGCAGAGCAGAGGTTCCCCTGCAGCCTGTGGTAAGATCACAATGCGGTGACAAGTCTCAAGGAGTAGCATCCAATAAATAGTCCATAAGGAACTGAAAGCCTCTGAGCCTCTTGAAAATAAGATTTGTAGCTTCAAGTTTCACATAAAGATGATTTGGACCTGTGACTCTTGGTTATAAAATGCCATTCAATATGCATCAAATAGAAAATTGATTTGGCATGGTTGGTTTTTTTCTGGTAATGGGAAAGAAATGGATACACTGAAGATGAGCTCAGAACTCTCACAGCAGATGCATCAAGTGTTACCAACCTGCTCCAGCGAACCATAACGAAAGGATCACTGTAAGGGAAGTAGCTCCAAGCAGGACAGAGGAATGATTGACTAAGCATCTACTTAGCAAGGAGAGAGCTGTGTTCAGCTGGAGCCAACGGACTAAATTAGGCTGAGCTTACACGATGCTTTTAAACACCATGTAGGAGGCAATCAGAATTGACAGCTTTAACATTGCTGCCATCTATGCATACAGATACTATCTATTAAAGGCTAATATCAACAGCTGTGATGTTCAAAGCAAAAGTAGATTTAATATACATATTAAATTGTTCAATGCTGCAGGAGATGTTTCAAAATATATTAGGTAATTCCACCAAGAAAAATATCTCTGTATATTACAGTAGCTCTCTTCTGGTAATGCTACTCCACAAAACCAAGGGTTTTGATTTCAATCTGAAAGGTGATGATAACTGTTAAAAATGGTTTTAGTAAAAGAAGATCCCAAAAAGCAAGGTAAACTTATTACTAATTATGTCAGACAGGCAAAGCATTCAGTGCAGTTCAGCCTCGACCTTGGGAAGAAAACAGACATTCCCCAGCCTTCTGATAGCTAAAGGAAGATATAAGGCAACATTTGCCAGAACAAAGTCCAGACCTGTTGCACAAGCTATAGAATAGGAGACCATGTCACACAGATGTTTCAACTGATCTTGGAATATCCACTGAGAAAACAGAAAAAAGACAAGTATTGAAGACATATTTCAAAAGACCAACCAGGGCTGGCTGGGCTGCTATAGGCACAGTGCTGCGATACCAGGCTTGAGCAGCATAAGAAAAGAAAACCAGAACTGGAGTAAATTGACTCAATTAAATTATTTCAATAAGGTTTTCTGGAAAATTAATCTTCTCGAATAAGCTTGCTTTCATTTCTTCAATAAGTTTGGTTGAAAAAAAACCTAAATAAATGTGATACGTTTATGATTCTTGATGCACTGATACTGCAAGACATTCTGATAGAAGTTAGTGCCATATAAATATCAATAAAGCATATTTTAAGTGGAGACCATATCAGCTGAGTTCTCAGAAAGCAGTGTCAATAAATAAACATTAATGTTTGCTACAGAAATTTAAACAAGGTTTGCAGCTATTCAATAGTCCCATCAATATCTGAGAAAAATGTTATCAAAACCACTGCAGATAAAATTCATAGATGACAATGATACCTTTTTAGAAAAAATAAGGAAGAGGAGGGGAAGGCAGCTTTAGGCAGCAGCTTGAATTCTGTGAAAAACACACCTCAGGAGACAAAAACGTATCCCAAAGCAGGGCTGCACTGTGGTTATGAGGAATGAGAGCAGCTGCCTGCAGCTCCTGCAGAAGAGAGGCTGTGCTGCCAAACAGAGCCTGCTGGGAAAAGCCGGGAGGTGACACTGGACTGGTGTGTCCTTGTGGTCCTCCTGCATAATGCTACACCCAAAGGAAACTGATCCTACCCCTCAGCAAGGGAAGAGAGGCCACTTTCTCTTGGATACAGCACTGACAGGAATGATTCTGGAAGGTCTTCAGCCTCCCCAGTGCACCAGCAAGGCACAGCTCTACTGAACAGACAACCCAGGGCAGGTAGAGCCTAACCCGTGGGACAAACTTGGAGAGTTGTCCTGAATTGCTGCAAGTCCTCCTTATGGGGATCACAGCAACCAATCAAACCATTATTTACAAAAAGCAAGAATTGCCAGCAACTCTCCAGGTCTCTCCTTACCTAGAGCTGGGCACAAAAGCTGCCCCCGATGCTGCCCAACAGTGAAGGCAGCCTGCAAACCCCTTTGGGCTCTTGTCCGTGATTCAAAGCAGAGACAAAAACAAACACCCACATTCTTGCTCAACAATTCCCTCAACCCCTCCAAGTGTCCCATGTGAAAAAGCTGTGCTTAGTACAGTTGGGTTTCAAATTCATTGCCACTCTGAGGCACCACAATAACACAATTAAAACACAACCAGATGTGTGTCATATAATACACGTTAAAAAAAAGAAAAGACATACTGTGTGCAGATACAACAACAATTTGCTGTTCAAATTAATTCAGGAATCAGTACCATCCCTATAAACCCAATATATAAAACATATGCTACTGTAGGCATACATAAATTGCATGCATTTTTATCCAGATAAAGCCACACATGCAACTAATAAACTAAAGTGAAAAAAGAAAAGAAACAAAGTAAATAAATAAATGCAAAGGCTGCCTAGGGAATAATGAATTTTTGCAGAAACTGCTGTCAAAGATCACAGTGCTGAGCAGAGCTCCAGCCGTGCTGGTCCTTGCCCCCAGCAGGACAGTCAGAGCCTGGCCTCGGTCCATCAGAACAGCAATTCCCATGGAGTAGAAATGGACCCCAAACAGACCCAACCACTCTTGCTGCCCAGCACTGGGGTGAGGTTAAGCTACAGTGGCACAGTTCAAATCACAGGAGAGTCTCCCACACACCCAGGATCTGGCCTGATACTGTGTGTTTTCAGCCATTCTGCAGACCAGCCCACAGTCACACCCCTTTTATAGCTGACAATCTCATAAAACCCAGGAGCAAGGCTCCAGCCACACAGGAGCTGGAGAAACTGCTGGCATCAAAGGCAAGAAGAGAACCACCACTGCAACATGGAAGGAACTGATGGCTGGCTGGCACCAGCTGAGCTACAGTGGGAATTCAGCAAAGCAGAGAAAATTCCCATGCACACCAGCATGAGTAGTTTTATTCTAGCTCCTACCTTGTTCTAGTTAGATCTACAATTTGCTTTTATTACTAATTCAAACTCTACAAAGCCCCTCCTTGAACTCAGCCCAGACTTTTGGGATCTGTCCTTTCCCTGGCAGAGGTCTTTGTCCCCAGCCAGCTGTCCCTGGTCTCCAACAGGCAATGGAGAGCTGAACACCACTGCTTCAGTTAACAAGGGCCTGAGCCATTTTCTCCAGGCTCCCTGCACTAGCAGAGGAACCAAGCCACTCTGGCAAAAATCAGAGCAAAATTCACACCTCTGCAGGTCTGGAAAGCAGCTCCCTGGCTCTGCATCTGAAGGAGAGGCAACCTGAAACATCACTGCATGTCTGGTTGTGATCATCCATTGTGATCAGTCAAGACATTGGAGTTGTCAAGGAAATTTTCAGTAAGGCCATGAGCTCCTACACCACCAGGGCAAGTCTTCTGATCTGAGAAAAGTGTTGTAACTACCAGAGCAAGCACAGCCAGCTCCTCAAGGAAACACAGAAGCAATTTCCTCTAAATGCCCAGGGGACATCCTGTTTGCTGATCGACATCCTAAAGGAAACAAACATCTAAGAATAATTAGAGCGTCAGCAACTAAGGTGAAACCCTCTGGTAATTTTCAGTCCTGAGTAACTAAAAAGAGGTGACAATTATTTTAGCTAATGATCACTGAACTCTGAGATTGATGTTCACAGCTGAGGAAGGGGAAGCAGCTCTTTAGAAGGCAGCACTGCTGTCAGGCTGAGCCCAGAGCTCCTTGAAATAGCTGGTTGATACTTGCTGCCATCAAGGGACACAGGGCACTACCCAAACATGCAAGGAACTAAAGCCAGCATGGAAAGCCCAGTGCAGATGGATTGGGATCCTGCCCTACCTTCTTCCCACTCATTCCAGTACTTTATGGTAGAGAAAAATTCTTGTTATTGGCCCTGTCTGTGCTCTCACGATGAGCAGCACAGGAGTGGCTTGGCACTGGCTACACATTCCCTAAAACAGTGTTCTCTAACATGTCTCAGTCACAAAAGGACTGGCTGACACTCTGTAGCTTTGATACAGCTGAAAGGGCAAACTGCAGAGGTAAACACCAGGCAGACACTGAGGGTTATGCAGCTGGCCTGAATTGCTCCCTGTGAGCTTAGACAGCCTCTCCTCACCGATTCTGGAGAGAAAAACATAATTGGTGCCTTCCAGAAAGGGGTCAGGCTGTGTCTGGGGATGAGCTGTGTCCAGAGGAAGGGAAGCCTGCCTAAGGCAGGCCCAGAGAAATGTGGGCCATTGCACCTGCACTGTTTCACAGAGGCCACAAAAGCTTGTCAAAGCCCAAAATAAACAAATCCACTAGTTTCAACTAAAAGCCTGATTTGAAGTTGATTTGAAGCATGGTAAATGCTTGTCAAGTTCTAAGTCAAACCTTCATTTTGTTCAGGTTAAATAAGTTATCAATCAGTTTAAATCGAAGTGGAACAAAAAGCTTCTAAAATGAAATTGAAGTAACAGCCCAGTTAATTGAGTCTGCTGCATAAGGATGGTCTTAGCTTCAGGAAATGCTCATCTTCCTTGTCACATTTGGTGCAGAAAGGTATTTTAAACAGTAATAAGCATCTGCTTTCTCTGCTTGTTCAGTGGGAAAGTCTAGAATTATACACACAGCACCTTAGAGGATGCTGTAATAGCAAGATGCATTTATTAATGATCCTACTAATACTTCCTGAGAGCATCTCCAAATACTCTGCAAATACCCACCAAATTTAAAAGCAAGAATGTGCAGTGGGTAGTATTATCATCCCTTCTTGGAAGGCATGAAAAGACCAGATGACTTTGGGAACATCAAGCAATGAACCTGGAATAAGGCTAGGACTACAACTACAGAGAAAAAACAGGATGGCTAAAAGCACTGCAGCCTTTAACAGCAACCATCTTGCATCTTAACCACAAGATCATCCTTCCTGGGTGACATGTAAGCAAATATTTCTTAGAATGAAAGCATAACGTTAATAAAGTAGAGCTTGCTGAGAAAGCAAAAAAAAGGAATTGCAGCTTTCTTGGATACTGCATGGAAACCCTATACCTCCACAGGAAATATTTTAGTAAAAAGAGAGAGTTACAGCACGAAAAAACAAAGCCACCAGGTAAGGCAGGTTTTGTGAAAAAGTGATAAGGGAGCATTGCCTTTGCTAGTGGGAAGATTTGGTGGGATTCAGGACTGCTCTTGATACACGGGTCAGTGAGGTTTTACTGTGGCTCAAAGCCCTGTGCCGGAGTGCTGCCCAAGGCAGGGGGCTTCCAAGTACCTTGGATACAGACCTGGGAAATGACCAAGGTCTGTCACACCACGGGATCTTTACAAGCAGCAGTGGGGCCCAGAACCAGGAGGAACAAAACTGAAAGCTCAATCCAGAGACCAGAAGTCAGGAAAAGGACTACTCCAAACTGTGGCTCTTCCTGAAAGAGCAAGTGTGAGAGAAGGAACAAAGCCCAAAATAACAAAACTCATGGAAGCTCTACGGGTAAGAGCTAAATAACCAGGTAATTATCCAGATTTTATTGTTCCTTTGTTGCTGCCTGCAGTTCAGAAGAGAACAACAGAAGTAGCAAGCAGGGATGGCCAAAGCCTCTAAAATATTGGTGCAGAAATTGAACATTTCTTCTGGAGATGTGAAACTGGTCTCACATGGAGCTTTTGTGCTAATAGTTGTCTCAGTCGACATGCAAGTTCTTTTTAACAATACATGTCCAGATATCACTGCAGTATAAATATCCTTGCTTAAAACACTTTGCATCTCACTGCTGCTCACACTGTACCTGGCAGTCTCCTATTTAAAACAGTATTACTGCTAAAGGAAACCATTAACAGAGGGCTAAAGGAAACAATCTTATTCACTGAACCAACACTGTTGTCTCAGCAAAACAAAGCAATTAACATCTGAGTTCACAGGAAAATATATTAGCACAACAGATGCATGTGCATGTATTTCAGCCCTTTGGTAAAATGTGCTGTTTTAGGGCCAGATGTTTCTGTTCATGCCAAAGAAGAATCCAGCTGCATCAAGCTGTGAATATTTCTTCTGATCTGTCAAAATCTGCTATGAACTAGAAGAGAAAAAAACAGTACTAAAGTTTGAAATAGAAGTCTGTTTTCCACTGGGGATTTTAACCACCATCTGTATTTTAAAAGCTTTAGTACAACTCAACAGAGCCTGAAAAAGTTTGCAGCACAATAGGTAAAGCACACTGAAATACCATTCAAATAAGGTTTCTGGTAGAGTTGAAACATATGGTAAAAGACTAGTTTTATGCATTTTTCCCCTTAAAAATCAATTTATACTTATTAGTTGGATTTACAACATGTTTAAATTGTACGGCCTTTTTTGTAATGTGCCGCCATTATGAGCTGAACTCTCATTATTGAGATGATACAGCAACATTGAATTACTGGGCAAACAAGGTCCTTTTTCAAAAATACCACAGCAATTACTTCTCTCACGGTTTCTAGAACCAGGTGCTGTTTTTTCTTTCATTAATAGAATTACTATGGATTTGCACTGATGCAAGAGTAAAATCATATCATTTTCCAAAACCATAAAAAAGGAGCCAAAATGGAAACAGAACAGCTAAGCAGAAAACATGAAAGCATCTCGTAACCCCATTAAGTTCACAAACTATAACACATTAGTCAACGTTTGGTGTTGTCCCTCCCAAAAATCATGCAACCCAGCAGGACCAGCATGCTCCCACCTCCCAGGCCACCTGTGCAAAAGCCCGTAACTCATCTCACAGAAACGTCTGTTCTTTTATCCCCCCAAACCACCTCCTTCTGCCCCAGGGAGAATGCAGTGGGGCAGGTGCAGCCTCAAACAGGGACTTGCTTGACTAAGTGGCTGCACCATTATTTTCTGGTGAGCCCTAAAGCTGAGACTTTCCAAAGTGCCTCCATAATTTGACTCCTAAGGCATTGAGATTCCAATCTCTCCTGTTCCATCCCCAAAACTTCAGCCAGAACAAAAAAATTCAAACTTCTGAAACAGACAAACACATACAGTACGGTGCAAATGAAGCACAAGGTAGCTGTGTATTTCCAAACTGAACTCAGTTTTTCATTCTGCTCTTCCCAGCTCTTGCCTGCTCTCCACATTCATCCTCCAGGAGCCAGGCAGCTGCGCTGCCTTCCAGGTGTGCAGCACAGCTTTGCCACTGACAGGGTTATCTATTTTACACAGAATTATGCCGGCAGTGAAAATCACAGTAGAATTGTTTCGAAAGAAGCAAGCCTCAGATGGACAATTTAGATTTCACAGAAGTTGAAAGAGGATTTGCAGGTTCAAATTATTAATCAACACCCTGCCAGGCAGGGGCCAAGAGCAATCTGGCAGCGCTGAGTTTTCTTGGACTTAGACTGTAAAATCTGGATTTTAGATTGACTCAGTGAGGAGAAGGATTTTTGTGCCTACAGCCCTTTCCTTCTGAAGCATCCAGGCAAAACGGATCCTGGATTTTAGGGGCAAGTATGAACTTCGGGAGGGTGGGGTAAATTCTTTCAGGAAATTAGGGATTCAGGGGCTTTCTGAGCTGGAGGACACACTCCACGTGACAAAGTTACTTCCCTGTTGTTAAAATCATGTTTCAGCTGTAACAAGACAGCATAAATTGCCCCTGGGGTCACATGGGGCCTTCCTTTTGCTAGCAAGAAACATGGAAAAAACTGGCCAGAAAAAAGCAGGTGCTCCTGGAGAACCCAACCTTTCACAGCAACATTGTCAGCTCTCCCCCAAGCCAATCAGGTTGACACAGGCTGCTCTGGGAAGGAAGAATTTAATTGTAATAAGCACCTAGCAGAGTGTAACAATGGCTAATCACAGAGGAGCACACAGTGGGTGCCTCTGGTCACATCAGGCTACCCTCAGCATCCTTTTGGCTTGACCTGTCAAGTTACATGCCTTCGAAATTCTGCAGGGCCAAACTTAAAATAAAAAGAGGAGAAAAAGGAGGGGGGAATGAGGGAAGAGATGGGAAAAAAAGGGAAATTATCCATTAACAGTTTTAAAGAAAATGCTAATTAATGTTCTTCTGCGAACAAAAATGTAAAGCAGGTAGAGAGACAGTCCACCACTGGCTGCCTATTTCTATAAACACCATCCCTATCTCCTGGGGAACAGTGCCTGACAGCAGTGAGCAGCTCCTCCTGCTCTCACATCTGAAGCCCCTGAGTGTGCAGGGCTGGACCTTTGGGGTGCAAGCAGCAGAAAGGCAGGGAAAGGTGAACGAACAAGAAAGGACGGGCAACACGTGAGCCAGAGAGCACCTGGTCCAGTTCTCCTCTCTCCTGCACATCTCTATTACAAAGAAGTGTTGCAAGATGAATAATGGGAGTTTGAGGCCAAAATGGAAATAGAAAGAAGAGGATATGCTCCCACAGACCTTTGCTGAAAACAGGGATTTATTTTTTCTTTATGTTTACCTTAAGTGTGTCTCAGAGAGGCTGTCCACAGAAGCATCATACCCCTGCTCCCGTTGCACTGTATTACAATACTGCTTGTTTCCTCCAGCCAGCTACTCATCAAGGATTACCACCAGCACAGCCCTCTGTTCTTTCAGATCTAGTCAGAAGGCAAATTAGTTGCAGCCTGATGGGGAAGTGCTAAATTTTTCATTACAATCTTTCTCCGGAGGTTTGGTGTTTAATAATTTGTACTGTATAAAATTTCACATATGGGAAAACATGGCACCACACAGCCTCTCCAGATGACGTTTTTTTTTCCTAGCTGCTAATCATGTGAGCCCCCCAGCTAAAGAAGTGGATTGAGGGCATAATTAAAGCTTTATACTTTAATAGGAATATGGGTAAAGCTCAATTTTATTTTTGAGAAGAACACGCCACATTTGTAAATTCCCATTTCACCGAGGATCAGTTTTCACACAGGCTTTGTACCCGGGCTGCTTTGTTGCTGATATACCATGGAACATAAACCATGTAAGCAGCTCGTGGTGCTGTGAAAGGCACACACCCCTGCTTAGCCACTGCAGAGGCTCTTTAATTCCTTATGATCAATCCAAGAGCAGTGGTGGCTGTGCAAGGGACATCTGTAAGCAGCCTTCACATTGTCTGCTCTGGTTTCCATCACGTAATTTGGCAGGGGAGTCTCTCAGATTGGTCACACGAACTCTTACTTCTGGAAGTTTTAGCTACAGCCCTAAGCAGAGCTGAAGTGATTTAAATTTGCTGCTGCTCTCCTAAACCTCCCCCTAAGGCACCAGGCTCCTTCCCTCCCCACAGCGTCCGGAAACCGCGGGGCTGCTGCTGTGCGTGGGAATGCCGAGCCCGCTCCCATCTTCCCACCACTGCCTGCTCCCCACGTTTCTGATGAGACAGCAACCTGGAACATGCTTTTGGGGTTAGCTGCACACAGAGCACAAGGTTCACACGCTGCCTAAGAGCCCTGAAAGCCTCACCCTAAAGTGGGACTAAAGCGGGACCCAAGCAGGGGACAGACGGGAGGGTCGGTGAAAGGGAAGAAGAGGTGCTGGCAGAAAGGCAGGAGACATTCCTTGCATGGCTGAGACAGGAATAGCTGTGCCACAGTCAGCATTCTGAGGACTAATTTTAATTATTTGTTGAATTCTGGAGTATAGACCCCTTAAAAAAAGAAGTACCCCAGGGATTATACACCCAGGATGGCAACTTGGTATTTTAGATCCTTTCCCTCTTCTAAACATCCTCCTAAGTAAATTCAGAAAATGCACAGAGTACAATGATCACCTTTCACAATATGGTTTTAATTCAATCCAAGTTTTCCCCCATCTGCTTAAGAGACCTACAGACTGCCTTAAAATGAAGTCCTTTGGTGCTATCAAAGATTTTTGATTTCCCAAAGGAAAACCAGATGATAAAGAGCCAGTTCCAACTAGCATGGTAAAAATATACACTGTTCTTTGACAAACCCTGTGCTTCAACAGAAAGCAGAGATTCCAGCTTTGCCACCAAGCATCTCTGTGCCCCTACACCATGGTTGAAAGCCAGGTTTTACTTTACCAATCAGCAGCAACATTGGGTTGGGTAAAGTAAAACTGTTACCATGAATAAGCATCTACTCAGCTCTCAGAGCCTGCAGTATGCAGGCAAATAAATCAAATGACCTAGAACTGAGAAATAATAACCTTGGAAGTGAGAGCTTATTTCTGTTTTTATCCATCTTTAAAATCACAGCTTAAACTAAATCAGCCATGCATTTTAAGATCTATATTCTATCCTTCCAAATCTATCTGATAATGCTGAAGTCTTGAAACGCTCTTTGTTGAAATGAAGAGCTTATTACAGGTCAAAATTTTACTTCCTTTGTAACTGGTTATGTGTGTTAAGTCAGTACAACCAACACAGGACAGACAGCTCCCAAACTCACTGAACCTTCTTGGGGGCCATAAGACTTCCAACATAAAACTGGTAACAGAATTTAAATATAGGGAAAGAATGTAAGTACTTAAAAGTGCTTTTTAAATGCCTTTGAGTTCCACTTTCACTGACATGTCTAGGTCCTGCTGGGTGAAGAGTCTCGGCTCTGTGTTTTTCACCACACAGCTTCATGAAGGCTTGACTGGTGCCCAGGTGTGAATGGCAGTGCCAGGTACCTGCTCACAGAGCAAAGTGACCTTGAGGAGGCTCATTCATCTCAATGTCTAGCACTCATTTCCATTAAGTCCCTGGGCAGGAAAATACACATATGGAGAGATAATAGAGGCAAAGCCTCCATGTCAAAGTGCAGATTGGACTCTTGCCATCAGGCCTATGACAGCAATCCCTGATTCTCCAGGACATCTGCTTATCCAGCAAAACACAGGCCGTCTGTGCAGCAGCCAGGGCAGCACAGGGGCTGGCACACACGGCAGAGTCAGGTTCTACCCCAGTTTTGACATCAGGCACATTCATCTCTACTATCGCCCTCCCTCCCTTCCTTTTCTTTTTCCCTAAATAGAAACCAGTTCTACATAATGTCATTATGCTCAGCTCGTGAGGCTGAGTTTATCTGTGACTGCCAAAAGCACTGTAATCTTCAGCACAAAGTATGATTACTCTGTCATCGTGCATCTCTACAGATAGCAGTGCTCAGGGTATCCTCAGAAAGGGAAGAGGTCAAACCACTGATGTTAAAGCTGTGGGGCCTGAGAGCTAAAGGACGAGCTGCAATATCAGTTTTTGCCAGAGGAAACTCATCCATGTTCTGATTTGTCGGGAGAAGGATTTATATCAACTTATACCAGATAAGGAACATGGGAAATAAATACCTAAGTCAGAACTTACTAATGGGTATTATTTCTCAGATAGTAGCAAGTTAATGCTATATAGCTAGGCAACAAAGCCATCCCATCCTTGATAAAGGCATAAACACATTAAAGGAATAATCCCTGTGTGACATGAGGTTACTTGTGCATTCATAAAATTTTCACTGCTTCTGACAGCATTGCCTTTTAAAAATCACTGCTCTGTCCCAGCTTGATCAAACCCTGCAGCCCATGAGCTGCTTCCCCTTCAGTATGTACTAACATGCAGAGAATCCCATTATAAATCCTTTTTTAAAGCATAAATAGAAGTCTCTCGTATCACAGACAAACCAGCAGCTTGACCTAATTTCAGTGGTTCCACATTTTTTCCAGTATCAGTTTTCCTATCAGTTACACTCTGCCAAGAAACATCAGGGTCGTGCTTTGCTCTCCAGGCCCAATTGCAGGGGGAGGAAGAAACCTTTTATCACTGCCTTAAGGACACTGAGAAAACTTGCAGAAGATCCAAACTAGAGATGCAAATTCTCATGATAAAATAGTTTAAGTTATTCTTTTTCATAAAAGAATTAAGACCATAACTATCTTGCATTATAGAAATACATAATTTAGCACAGTAAGACCTCTTGAAGGGACAAGGTATTTTCTAAACTTCTGTGTAGCCAGACAATTTAAAAACTGACCATTTACAAGGTTTAGGTGCTCTCCTCAACTCATTAGTTATTGCAAAATATGGAATTGATTCATTACTGGCATACACATGTAAAATAAACACTCTTCTTTTTTAGAAGTTCAAGAAAGCCACACTGGAGTGAAAAGCCAACATTCACACATCAGGATCTGAGTTGTCAGAGCTCTGCATTATTTTGAAGCATCATTTTCTTCTCTAAAGATGATTAATAAAAAACAAAAATAAAGTAACATTACATTGTCTGTATATAAAACGGAGAGAGGGGAAAAGAGGCTGAAAAATGTATTGCCATCTCCATCTGCAATCCTTTCACCTCCCTGAAAACGATGGTATCTTGGGGCAAAAGAGAAATTTCTGTTGAACTTTCACAGCAAATGGTTTTACAAGCTCCATGTTGCATTATCAAACACTAGCAAATCACTTCAACAGGAAAATTTACCCAAACTTGTATGAATTGCCTCATTTTAGGCGAACTCTGAATGATAATGGTTTACTGAACAGAAAAATGTAAGTAAGCTAACACTGAACACACCTCCCTCTTTCAATAAACAAGTTGCTAAAAACAAAACACTGACGCCAATTTGTAAGATTTAATGAATATGCAGAGTGGTATATTAATAGAATAGGACCCAGAGCTGCTTGTCTAGAATGCTGCTGTTAAAATAAAATTAGGTAAGTATCCAATGAAAGCTCAGGACCCTGGGCTGGTGCCATCTAATTGAAGTTTACAACTTTACTGGAGATTCCTTGCATCTTATATATTTGTTTTGTAGAGTTTAATAGCTGGTGGCCTTGGCTCTAAATTAATTACAAATCAGAAAGGAAGGTTGTGTCAGCATGATAACATTTGGCTGAGCTGAAATGTCTGTTTCAGGCATATTTCACCTGTTCTCATCTTGATTTAAGTGGACTAATAGGTCCTAATCACACAGAACAAATGGGTCTTTGAAGTGAAGACACAAAATTAAGGGCCAGGTCCTGCGTGTCTTTGATGACCAGTGAAAGCACACAGAGTGGGTGGCATTGAGTGCCCATGAAGCAGCTGAGGATAAGGACAGACAATGTTGTGAGTCACAATCAACAGACCCAGGAGGGCAACAAGCCCCAGCTTAAGCCTTGTGAACAACCACGTTTGAGCCTGAAGGCATCCTGAAGGGGAGAAAATATCAGGTGTAAGGGAGTGCAAGCAAAATGGCAGGTGAAAGTGGTGATTCCAGCCACCTGCCCACAGTTAATTCTCTCCAGGACTGAAGGAGAACTCGTTTCACCTGGTACCTGTTGCAAAGGGCAGGAGGGAGAGGTGGGAGGGTCTCGGCAGGTTCTCAGGTGGTGCACACCCACAGCTTTCACATGTATTTTTCCACCCTATAACAATAATCTGATGGAAAGAGTTGATTGGCAGATGCCAAGTAAAACACTTCAAGAAGATAAAAAAAGCCACAGGAAAGCAAGACTGTATAACTTTCTCAAAGATAAGATGGAGCATGTTCACTATAAACAAACCCACCTCTGCATCCCACATACACAGGCACCACGTGGCAGTCCATTAACACAGAGTGTTCCACTGATTTAAAAGAAAATTTAATACATCTGTCAGAACACAGAGACAGAATAAATATCCTTATCGTTCCATTTACTGTAAATAATACTTAAGTGCAAGTCAAATATTAGCTATATTCAGCACAGCATCATAACATAACAGGCACTGCTAACATTATGGTCCCAAACTGTGTTACTTGTAATTAACATCTGACATATATCTGCTTTTGCAATCACCCATTACTGATTAAATGACAAGGCACAATGTCAGATGCATAATCTGATTGGTTAGTACTTAGTTACCAAGGTGTTACATTTGGAAATTGCCTGTGAATTGATTTCTTTTATTGAATTAATAAGTGTTATCATACTGTACAGAAGGCAAAATTGCTACTGAATGTGAGTGATAACATATAATTACAGAAAATCAAATCCTAATCTGCAGAGCCAAGCCAGGTGTCAACATTTTAATTGTAGTTGGAGAAGCACAGCAACACCACAGAGCAGGGGGATGATGGGAACAGATCTCTCAAGTGTAGGAAGAAATATATTGCATAAAGAACCAACTTCAGTTAGGCACGATAACAACCTTGAGGGATGCCAACCACTCGTGTGCAGAAAAACTTCACTTAATTTTTCATTTTTTACTATAATCCCACATGCTGGGACACTTGACTGTCATGCAGACCCGAATCTATATCTCAGCGGCTTAAAATTTGCATTTTTGGGAGAATGTTTCTGAAAAATTTTAGGAGATACAAGCATAAAATATGAAATCATGCACTTCCACTATTCTTCCCGTAAAAAGTAAGAAAATAATATCCCTTCTGCCCCTAGACAGATCAAGTCCCTTTGAGCTCATAAGTTTCAGCTACGAATAAAACCACAAAGGTTTTATTAATTTTAGTAGCTTTGCACACTTTTTGAGTGAAAAATGCCTCTTCAGGCCATTCCCTAGTTGCTCTCCCTGTTAGCCTGCAAACACTGCACTAGTGCAGCTACTGGCACTGAAATTGATGACGTTAAATTGGTGTAACCTCACTGCATGGACACTCTCAAATTAGCTGGTTCCAATACATTTGATCTATCTCAGCCACTCCTAAACCAATTTGAGTGTTCATGCTAAGGGACTACACCACTTTAACTATGTATACTCAGAAAATGATGTTGCTAAATTGCTGTCATTTCTTTGGATTAAGGAGGCCTCGCAGAGCCCCGGCTTCCTCTGGGGATTGAGCCATTCCAACCACTACAACCAGCTTGGCAGGCTGTGATTCTCACTCCCCTGGGCACATCCAGAACCCTCCCATACCACCCCCCCGTCCAGGCACACTGTGCAATTCCAGTCCCAAACATCTCCAGCCCTTCCTCCTCTCTGCTGCTGCCTTCCCACCTTTAACAGCGAGACACCTTCTCCCACTGCCATGCCCAGAGCCGTGCTGCTGCTTCTCCTTACAGCAAAACTGAGCTGTTCACCAACAGGCACAAGCTGCCAGCTCTTCCTGCCCTGCATGTCTCTCGTTTGGCAATCTGTGATCTCTGTCCTTTGGAAAAAGACCTGGCTAGGCACAAGATGAGGGAGCAGAGAGAGGAAGCAAAAAACAAAGCTTGGTTCAAAGACCACACCACTCCCCTACTGCACCACGAGCCAGCTCCTAATTTGCGAAACATCTGTTTAAATCATAAGCTTTTTCTTCTGTTCAGGGATAAAGAGGATAGGTTAAGTCATCCTGTTGGCATACAGAGAGAAGTTAAGCCCCATGCTACTGCCACCCAGCTGGCAAGGTATCTTGGCAGCAGGATGGTATATAAACATTTCACATGAGGCTCTTTCCAAATTAATTCCTTTTATGCTTCTGCTTTCAGGGTAATAGTGAAAGTTTCATTCTTGAGTTACAAACCCCTGGGCTTAGCTGTGAGATGACCAGGCCAGCAAGTTATCTTCCCAGCATAGTTACACCACTGGTCATGGCTTTCTGTCTCAAGAACTACAAGGGTGTCTGGCACGTACAGTTGTCCAGGGTGGTGAGGAAAATCAGCAGCTTAGGCAAGGTATGCAGCGTGATGAAGTGAGGTGCTTAGGTAAGCAAAACTTTGGCTAGGTACAAACAAGCCACCACTGCATGGAAAAGGGAGAGAAAAGCACCTCTGCAGCCTGAGTGCATCTTAATTCTGTACATTGGCCAATCTTCTAGACACTAATAAAGTTGTTGGAAGAAAAAAACTGCCAAACTAACGAACACTTATTACTGGAGCTGAAGTAACATATTTTTAAAAGAAAATTTCTACAACATGAGATGCATAACTTGGCTCTCCAGTGACTACTGTGGGGAAAATAACTGGTAGGAGTTGCTATATGCCTGAAGAATGTGAGTTCTGGAGAGCAGGAGGAATCAAACTCACAAGAGAAGTCTGAACTACTCCAAAAGGGGAAAACCAGCCATACAGAAGAAAAGCCTTCTTTCAAATACTTTTTTTCTGCAGTTAAAGGTAGTACTGGGGAACAGGACTGCAGGAGAGTGAAAGCCTGTATCGACTGAGATGAACTGCACCAACCTGGAGGCCTTTTGCTGTGACAAACACCAGCATGACCTCCGTGCAGGAGCTCCGGAAAAACGACAAGCAGCTAATTGGGTTTCCTTTCCAGTCACTCAATTCACAGCTACTTCCTGACCTCGGTTTTACAATGTTTGGAGCCTTGGTGGTTTAATGAGCTAAAATTCATGCTTTTCCACCAACAGAACCTGCCCAGCTACATTTCTGTATCTCTCCTAGGCTGTGGCCACTGCAGAGCAGCAGCAGCTGCCTGCCGCTTGCCAGCCAACCCATTTTTTTTTGGAAGACCATGGGGAGGATGCTGCCTCCCCTGCTGCTGTCCTGCATCAGGCCTGTGGGGAGTGGTGAGAGCAGCACCACGCTGCCACATGCCAAAGGAACTCCTCAGCCCGGCCTGATGCACTTCTTCCATTCCAAGGAGACAGAGCCATAACAGCCCAGACGTGACAGTCCCATGGCAGCTTTAGGTGGTGTGAGTTACGAGCTATCCAATTCACACCCCTCTCTGCCCCCAGCCATGTGTTCCCACCTTCTCTCTTGCACCACTACCTTTATGACCAAGTGCTGAGACAATTCAGGAAATTAGCCTAAAAAAAAGTAATTTTTTTTCTCATCACATTAACTTTTGGCTGGTTGAGCTCTCTCCAGCAGTTATGAACACTTACACTGTTGGCTGAGGGGAAGGGAACATACGGCCAAAAGCATCAGGGAGGGAGCTGGAGACCCTCTCCCTGTGAGATGGGACCATACTGGAAGCACAGCAAAGGGCCAGCTCTGCCTGCCCTGTTTTACAGGGATCTTCCACAGTTCAAAGGAGGATGAGGCTGGAACCCAACCTGGTTGTTTAGAAGGTATGATGTGTCAAATAGACAATTAGTTGTTTTCTGCAATAATTACTTCGAAGTTTGCTGTGCAAAAGCACAGTTACAGCTATCCCAGATCTTGCTGTTCTGTAGGAAAGATTTCCAGGATGCATCTTCCCTCAATAATCTCCTGTATATTGCTGCAACTGATTTGGGCACCTACTTAATCTGTGACCTTACAGCTCCTGTCAAGCAGACTGTGACCCTCTCTAGACTTGTATTATCCATTACCAAATTTTCATTTTTATTAAGCTCAGCAGAGACTTTTTCCTTCTCCTCTAGGAAGCATGAATTCTCTTTTGTCATTTATTCCACAAATGATTTATACCAAGAGCCTGTCAACTATAGGAGGTACTTGCTTGTGCTTACTATACCTGCAAGTGGTTCTGTCCTTTCTGGGTCATTACTAATAACGCACTTATCCCTCATACAAGCACAAATGCCTCCCTGTGCTCTCATAGGTATTTATCTGAGCACTTCAGAGTCCTCAGTGGATTTATCCTCACAGTGCTCTGGCGAGCTGGGCATTGACGTGATTTCTGCTACACAGATATAGAACAGGGCTTGAATTCAGCTCTTTGCTGCTTCAAGGAGACTTCATCTCCTGAATCAGGATGCTGTAACCACCGATGATTCTTCCTTACTCCCCACATCTGCTTCCTCTTGGGACAGCAGCAAACTACTCGTGGTTCATCCCACCCTCTCTCCTTTAGCAGCCAGCCCCACACTAGCAGAGCATTGCTGCTCCAGCCTGCAGGAGAGAAGGCTTCAGCCTGGGGCCATTTCTTACTGTTGAGGTGCTTATGAAAAGAGAGCATCAAATCCACCTCCCAGCCTGCATGACCCAAATCATCACCCTCCATCCTGCTCCCCACTCACAGATGACTCACGGGATGAAGTCTCCCTGCTGCTCAGCACCATCACTCCGCAGCCAGCCAGATTTCATGAACAACAGTAAAACAAATATATTTGTCTTGCAACTACAGCGCCAAGACAAGCAAGGAGCAAAGCTGGGGGCCAACTGTAACACCACAGATTTTGGCAGTCAGCCCTCTTTCCAGCTCCTTACATATTTTTGTCCCAACTTTCCACCTAGGTCTCCCTCTTTTCAGTATTTCTGGGCAGATCATAACATCCACCGAAGAGCAACAAACGCCTGCATGGCTCAGTGCTTGCCCTTGATGAATTAAGGCATCTCCACACTCCCTCCTCTCCCACTCTTTCCAGCACCACTTTATCACAGGCAAGCTTGAGAAATCTGTTGCTGCTGTGTTTCTCTTTTAAACCCTAAAGCCAACTGGCAAATTAGAATTTAACCACACAGCTGCTGAATGCAGTTAGATTAATACATTGTGGCCAAACAAAACATTGCTTTTAAAATGCAATTTGTGCTTGGCATTGAACACATTGGGAAAATTCAGAGCAATCTGCACTACAGACCAGCTCATAACACTATGCAGAAAGTGCTTTGATGCCCCCAGTTTACATCTGACAGCCTTAATGCATTTTGGAAAGAGGCAGTAGAGTACAAAGCCTGTGCACTAATCACAACTGATGGAAGAAAACTCAAAACACTTCATTGCTTCTGCTTTGCTGTAAAATTCTATGTGTGCACACACTCCATTTTCCAAAATCTAAAAAAAATCACAGCAAGATGGTGGAAAAAATGGAGAAATTCTGGCAAGTTATGATTTTTAGCCTGAAAAGTCCTCCTCTACTGATCCAAAATATTCCTGGCAGTTTTCTGGTGGCATGGGGGAAAGGAAGGCGTAACAAAAAGCTTCCACCTGTGATTATCTTGCCTGACCCTCATGCACCTCCATCCTGCTGTACTGAGCTGCAGCTGTTTCCATCTGCACAGGTATTTATGGTCAGTCTCTTGCAGACAGAGTATCTCCCCACCACAATAAAAGTTCGTTCAAAACAGCCTGCTCTCATTGAAGTCGATGGGGGATTTTTTTTTTCCATCAACTTGAGCAGGAGTTGGGTTGGGTCCACTGAGATAGTTTGCTCCAGGAAAATCCTTACTTGTTGATTAGGCCTCAGCAGGAATAAACACAAAGATTATTTTATTTTCATTGATAACACCCATTCCCTAAATAATTTGAAATTAGTCCTCCAATTTAATTTCAAGCTGCTTTTCTGCTGTGCTTGGTTGCTGAAGGAGAACAGATTCTGGAGAAAGCAGCACAGGTGAATTACATTTGCTCAACATTTTCAGCATTAAATAATCTGCACATAACTCAGGCTTGCTCAAATGGTATACTGCACTGTCCTGACTTAAAATATAGCTCTGCTAAGCCAAAAAAGATAAAACAGGGATACCTTCATGTTTAAAGGTGAAACAGTGAAGGATTTCAGACTTTAATGAGATACAGATGCCGACCACGGAATGAATCACTCAGCCCGTAATTAAAGAGTCTTCTGATGTCTGAAGACTCTTCCTGTCATGAAAACTCTTGGATGCCATTTCATCTCCATCCTAAGCCTGATTTCAGACTGAAAGAGGGGAATCCAAATGTTGATGTCACCCCAGACACCACTTATATTCTCCATTTCCCTTTTGAAGAACTTGGTATTAATTTCTGTCTATTCGGGTTTTATGTTTTTATAGGTCTTCAGGCACCCTTAGAGCTAGATGGGAGAGATGAGAAATCAACAATGAACCAAGGAATTTCTAGGCACCATGCTTTAACATTTCATGCAAACCAGCAGTATTTAAATCAGGGATCTCTCTCACTAACCCACAGTATAAAATGAGAAAATTCTGCTTTCTTGTACAATAACAAAACAAAAACATTTTACAGTTTTGTTGATGTTTCAACTGTAACAATCCAAGGATCCCAGGAAACTGAAAGCCAAAAGAAGTTGGAACTTTATTACTATTATTATCCAGCTGGGTTACCTGGGGGTAAAAAGAAAGGAAAAAGCAGTGTCCAGGTACACAGCCTTTCCATGAGATACCCAAAAGCTTGTGTCTTACCTGATAACTTGCATGTCCAAAAGAGCCCCTTTTTTTGCCAATTAGTTTGGAATTCTCTACTTTCATTTACTTACCATTACTACTCCCTGGGCATGAATAAATCTCTCAGCTTTTCTGCTATGAGTTAAAAGAATTATTTAAAAAATAATAAATAAATCACTCTTATCTTGGGCTGAAATATCACCTGTGGGTGCTCTTGCTTCACTGCAGGCTCCCCAGGGAAGCTGGTCCCCACGCTGAACCAGTCCTCATGCTGCAAATTTGTCCTAATGTCTCTTCTGACAGCCTGTATCCTCCCTGAACAATGATGTTCAGAATGAAACCTACTGCACCCACCACCAGAACCAAATAAATGGAAGAAAATGCCTTGAATATTTTATAGTAAATCATATTTCTATTTCCTGATGACTTTTCTCCCCCTACAGAAAGATGGCATTGCAGATTCCAGCACATTTTGTGATCAAGCTCCTGCAAACCCAAACCCCTCCACTCACTTTATTTTATCATTTCTGGTAAAACAGGTGCCTGACCAGTTCTGGTCTTTTACAGTTCATTTCCTTCTTAGCACTGCTAAGCTGGAACCTACTTTTTTCAGACCTTTTCTATTATTTCAGATCCCCTGAATCATAGTCCTTAACTTGGCTGTGCTTGTACCTGTCTCAGCTAGGCACGACCTGCAGAGTAACTGTGATCTCTAATGATCATCCAAGTGCTAACTGAGGTGGAGACTGCTGAGGGAGCTCCACCTCTTCCAGGGGCTGCTGCTTTCTACGTGCTTAGAAACAACTTCATCATCTTTATCATAATTTGGTGAAAAATATTCTCTAGGCATTACAGGCTTCCCAGCCCACAGCTCCTTCCTTTCTCCCTTTTTGAAAGATATCCCATTAAATTTTCTTTTCTGCAGTCTTCTCAAGCCTCATTTGTCCTCCATAGATTTTCAAAGATTATCACTAATGGCTCTGAAAGCACTTAAGCCAGTTTTCTAACTATGTGGAGCTGAATTCCTCCAGGCTCTGCTAAGCATTCAAACCTTTTCTTTCCCTCTTTTCTGAGAGCACGCTGGCTGCAGCTGACCCTCTCAGGAAGAACAGAAGGGATAAAAAAGTCATTTGGTACTTCTGCTTTCTCACTTCCATCTTCTGAGAGCTTTTCCTTTCCACTGAGCAGCGGACTAACTCATTCCCAGGCCCAGCTCTTGCTGCAAACACATTCATAGAAACCCCCCTGGCTGCCCTTTCTGTCTTTTGCCAATTGTGGCTCATTTGGACCTTGGCTTCTCAACTTTCTTTGCGTGTTCATGATAAAATTATTCTCAATAGTTGGACCTGCTCTCCAAATTTTTTATGTTGCTTTTGAGTTTCAGGTCATTAAAGACCCCGTGATTTTGCTAAAGTAATCTCTTACTATGTTTCCCATCTGTCCTCTGCATTAAGGGAGTTCTATTTGTACATTAAATTTGCTTCTCTAAGAATCCTTTAACTCTCCCAAACTTCCTCTTCACTCGGAGCAGCTTGCCAAGACTGCAGCTCTGAGCTGACTGGAATCCACTTCCCTGAAACCCATGCTGCTCTCCCTTTCCTTCTTAATAATCAGCAGTCTGGCAATACAGAAATGTTTTTGTTTTAGAAAGGCTATTCTGCCCAGGTGGACTCATTTCCTAAATTTCCCAAGGACTGAATTCCAGTTACAGATCAGTCTGCATCTGTTCTGCTTTGGGTTCTGGAGATGAACAAGGGTGTACTTCAAGCACTTAAAAGGAATTTTCTTGCCAAAGTATCACAGCCAAACCTGTCCTGCTACAAAGCATCACTCGAAAAAGAGGAACTGGCAAAGAATGAAGGGAGAGGGATAAATAAAAAAACCAAACCAAAACAAAAAACAAACAAACAAATAAAACCCACCCAAAACAAAACAAAAAACAAAAACAAACAACAAAAAAACCCCAACAAAACAACAACAACAAACACAAAAAAACAAAACAAAACAAAACAAAAAAAAAAAACAAGAAGAAGAAAAAACCCTCATATTTTTCTGCAAGGACAGACAACATATCCTCCAAAGTATCTGAATCTTCAGCTCAGTGTCCTTAGAAAAGGCTGCAGAATCTGCCTTGCTGCTGGCACAAGATATAATGAAGGATTTAAGTACAGGTTGTAAAATTCTATGCGCTGTCCTAGATAATTTATACCTTTCCAAATGATGCCTCTCCATTTCTCAGATACGGGAGATCACCCTGGAGGAGTCAGCCCTGACCCCAGTCCTTTCAATATCCTCTCTCTGCACAGGGGATACTTACACCCTCCAGCCGTGCTTCACTCACGGTAGCTGTCGATAGGAAAGAGTGACTTAGAGGAGCTCAGAAAGAACAAATATTTTTCTAGCAGCCCCCTAATACTTTGAGCAGGATGGGAAGATGACAGGATGTACAAGGGAGCCATTGAAAACAGCACTGCTCCTGACATGTGCTTGGGAAGATACCTGTTATCTGGGGTTTGCCAGCTGGCTCCTGTGTGCACAGGATCACCCTGCCTTTAACTCTTCGGTCTGCTGTTCCCACAAATGCAGTCTTTGCCCTGCACAAAACCCCCCTCCTGCTGTCAGCTGTGACTAACTGGCCCCAAAGAGCCTCCACTAGCCAGGCTGCAGCAGGGCTGGTCCCACGGGAAGCACAGCTACCCCAAGCACTCCCCCGACAGATGAACACTGCACTGAGAAGGAAGCAAACTCACTGCCCAGCTCTGCGTTAATCCCACCGTCCTTCCCAACACCAAATCTGCCAACAGCTGAATTTTGCAGCTTCACACTGAGCATCCCTGAGAGGATCTGTACCCCGTTTCCAGCTCCACCTCGTCCTTCAGTGAAGGTGATTCTCCTACCCCCACTCCCAAAGCCCAGTTATCACCCAGAAGAAATCTTCCTTGATTGACGCTTGCAGACAAGAAGGAGACATCAGCCATAAGATTATGGAGCCTAAGTATGCTGCAAACAATGAGTTCTCCACGAACTAATCCATATTACCAGCTTAATTTCTGGCTGTTTCCCATTAGGCCACACAGCTTTTCTGAATGTTTTAAGCTTCATCTTAAAACAATTGAGGTCCTTGCTCCCATTACAATCTTTGGCCAAACTCCACTCCTAAGAACATCTGGACACTGTCAATTTGGCCTCTCATGCAAATTAGGACTACTACATTCCCTTACAGAAGCTGCATTTCTTCTATTAATTTGCTTTTACCCAACTATTTGCACCTCCATCAAACATCCTAAGCTGTCTGTATCAATATTCGGGTTGCTAGTTTATTTTTCTTTCTAGCTTGTTTCCATTTATGGTGTGCCTCTCCATTTAATATTAAATCGACAGTGACAGATCATCACCCTTTTTCTAAATTCACTAAATGGTTTAATAATATAATTTTGAGAAACAGATTTGTGGCTCACATGCACACACCAAGGCAAAATAAAGATGACAGCACATTTGAACAAGGCAGCAATAAAACAGTGATAGTAATAAAGAATAAAAATGCTATATCAGGTTGCCATGGGAACCAGCATTCAAGGACTCCAGGTAACGTTGTAAAACATGCCACTGAGCATAAAGCAGCTAAGCAGGTTAAGAGGTTATTTATTAGGTTGCGACATGTTGTGCAGTGCCCTCTGGTGAGAGTGCAAGAGAGCCAAAACCTGGTTCAAAAAGAGGCAGAAGATCCAAGTATTTGTGCCCCAGGAGCATCACCCAGGAATTGCCAGCTTGGCAGCTGCACAGCTGGAAGGAATGGCACGGGCCACAGGCAGCCAGCACAGGTCAGGCACAGGCAGAGCCGCGCAGAGGTGACAGCAGGACACGCACCCACAGCCGCTGACATTTGCCTCCTGTCCCCGGCACAGCACACGCACGGAGCCACCAGGGACTCCCAGGAACATCTCCCGAGGTGGCATGTGCCAGCCTCTCCGAGGGCTGCTTTTCCTGCTGAGGGTAATGGGACTAGCTAAAATAAAAGCCACAGCAGGTATGATTAAAGCCAGTAGGCACAATCCTTGGTCACAGCATGTTTTCTTAAGGATTGAAAGTGGAACTTGTTTCATGCACAGAAATTTCACTAAAATTAGCAGCAGTTCCCCATGCGGAGGAGTTCCAAACCCAGGCTCAGAATCCCTGGAGCTCAGGGACATGCACCACTGCATGAGGAGCACAGAGAAATGACTCACTGGGGTAAGGAGCCCATGTGCAAACAACAAAAAACCAATTCAGTAATTCAATTCAACTCAAGGTAAAACCAGCCCAAGGTGTTCTGTCCTACACAAGCCCAAAATACATAAATACCAATCAAACACAAGCTGTCTTGAGCATCTTGACAAGGTGGAACACCTCACACATAAAACAGAGGATGCTGCAAAGCCTTTGAGTGCAATGTGCTCCACTGCACCCTCAGCACAACACTCCAGGCTCATGGGGACGTGTGGCTGATGGCCACGTCCATGACTGCCAACAGCAGACACTCCAGCCTATTTCCAGGTACCATTAGATAACATTAAGCATTTATCTGGGGGAGCAGAAGAGATTGCTTGTGAATACCACAGCACAAGGTTTTCTTTTTTCCCACAGGCCTTTCTGTAGGAAAATCAATACAAAATCTAGTTAAATGATTTTGAATAAACACTGTTAACATTTTGTATAGATTGGCTCCTCCAAAACTGAATCTGAGCTAACACCATCCTGATCCATCATCCTTCCTGCTACACCTAAAATAATGGAAATCTTAGCATGGCTGGATTAGGTTTTTCTATTAGCAAAGCTTATTTAGCCTAATATTCTGCAGTGCCTTCCATGCAGCTTTCCTGTTGGGATGAGGATCAGTGCATGCCCAGCCTGCCAGCACTACTCTGCCAACAGCCAGCTCCCGAACCCACCACAGCTCTGTGGCTAGCAGCAGATTTGGATTGCTCTTCAAACTGCAGAGATACTGCTGGGAGGTGGAGGGGGGCTGGAATATGAAACCCATTTCTCCTTGTTTTCCCCTGCACCGTTAAAGCTGTCAATTCAATTCTCCTCCCACTAAGTGGCACCAATGCACCGCAAACCACAATGAAAACATCTGCACAGACAGCTCATAAATAAATATTCCCCTGTCTTCCTGAGCCTGGCCCACAGCAGGGGAAATCAAACAAGCAGGGGCTGCGTGTGGGAAGGGGCAGCAGGCAGGACAGCCGTGGGCCAGCTCTGCCCCAGCACAGCCTTCCAGGTATGGCCCTCCTCCCTCATAAAACCTTTAATTACCTTGCCATGAAGGAAATGCAGCTTAGAGGGACACAAGGAAAGAGAAAAAGTCAAAGAGGCAATCTAACAAAAATTGCACACCCAATACCTGCTCTCTCTTCGAGAAGAAAAGCGGTGGGACAGTAGCACACATTGAAACCCATGGAACATTGAGCCAAGCCCAAGCCCGAGTCCCCGCAGTGGAATTGCATATAATCCACACCACAAATCACAACCCAAATGCCAGGCACTGCAGTTTTTCTTCCAGACAGCCCTTGTGAGGCCCTTTTGTTCAGGAGAGCTGTAAGGACTGCCCTGAGTTCCTGGCTGAATCACCCGGGGCTTTGCCCAGCAAAGCCCAACACTTGTGTTACTGGAGAGCAGCTATGGGGGGCAGAAACAGCTTTGATTTGTAAATCAAATCTACTGTAAAAAAACAAATCTATGGCTCAAACTTCCTGCAGCTGGGAAAAGGTTATGAAATAACAAGGCCCATTTCTGTTAATCATCAGGCAAGAACAGAAACTAACGGGGAAAAACATCTAGCAAGTATCTCCACTGTACAAATGCTAACAATGAGCAGTTTGGGACATCAGTTTCCCTTGTCATGGCCTGTCCTTTGGAAGAGTGATGCTCATGGTCCCTCTAAGTGTGGAAACAAGGCCATGTGCTGTGCAAAGAGCTGAGCAGTGCCTGGACTGGAGGAGCAGGACCCAGCAGCGATGGACCATTGGTCTTGGTGCTTTCACCACCATCTGCCTCGCATTTGCTCCGGCAGAAAGCTGCGAGAAGGCAGCAGCTCTGTAACACATTCCCATGCAGGCCAGCCTGGCCAGACACACAGAGCCCAGCGCTGGAAGCTGACAGACACTGACTCCTCCAGCCTAGCAGAACTGCCTGTGGCTGACGGCCACCACACTCCAGACCAGACATACCAACCTGCCCTCCTAAATTAGCAACGTGCAATGGCCACAGAGGAATAACTTTCCTTCATCTACAACAGAGCTGAACAGCCACAATCACCACCTTTTTATACAGCAAGTCTGACCAGTTATCCCTGAGGGGAGGAAGATATCCCTAAGGGGAGGGAAAAAAAGAGTTCATAGGCATCTCCTGAGTTTGTTTTTAAAACAACACTCGCAGATGTGGTACTGACATTAAACCTCCTGTGCACTGAAACCAAAACAGGGAATACTGTTTCAATCTCCATCTTGAAAGATTCCAAATACCCTACACTGAGTACCAGGGCATCATATCACTGGCTAGGGATGTTGACTTGCTTCTTTATGCTCTCTCCACCTTTCCCCATGCAATACCCAACAGCTGATTATTCTGTTGTTTGCAGTAGACTAAAGTAATTAAGCTTAACCCTAGTCCTGCGGGAGTCCCAGCGAAGGTGAGTGATCCACAGACATGACACGCTGTTATTTATAGCTGATTAAGTTCTATTTATCTACATTTAAATGTTGCAGGAGATGGGAAGAGATCCCAAAACACATCTGTGTCTTATTAGAAACACCAGCTGTGTGTGGTAGCTTAAAGTTTGCCTTTCTTGAGAGGTTATAAGGAAAAGAAAAACCAACCCTGAATAACTCAAATTCTTCACTGTAGCTAAATAAATTGGTGTGGTTTAGTCATAATCTTCAAGATGTAAGCCTGCCATCCCATGCAACTGACCTGCTTCTGGGGTCAAACTCAAACCCAAAATTAACCAGGCCACTTTGAAGCTGTTCTGAGCACTGTAATTGCATTTAGTTTTTACTGTAAGACTGTTCATGTCTTAAGAGACATGAGAAAGGTGACCAGCAGGTCACAAACTAGATCTTCAGAGGCATAACTTCTGAGCTTCTCTGCATTTTGTAACAGCACTGTGGTTTCACTGGTTAGACCCCCTTCATGTATATGCTCTATTTTCACACACACACAGAGGAAGACCAGCAAACTGAGGGGATGCAGTTCTGTCACCACCCTTTCCTCCAGACACATGTGGTGGGTGCTAGGGCCCACAGTAACACGTGAGATTGATACTAAAACCTTTGTGTAATTTGAGTTACTGCATTTTTGGTGGTAGAGAACAGTAACAGAATCACTTGAATGAATGAATGTAGGATCATGAATGTAGGATATACAAAAAGTTTCAAGAATAGTATCATCATAACCCAGAGTCAGGCTCTAGAGGAAGGGACATCACTGTGTCCCTTGTCACTATTTTCACCAGATCACAGAGGAAATGCAGAGTTTATCTCCTAATTGCCAAAGCAGAATGTACTGAAGGAAGCAGTAAGATGAGATTCCCTCCTGTAAGAAGTCCTAGTTGAAATATCCAGATAGCAACAGGGGGATAGAGCAGGAACATCTTACTCTTGTGGCTGCAGAACTGTAACTCTCCATAAGAGGCTTCTTAAGAACCAGTAGAATAATGTACCACCTTTGCCTTTCCCCATTGCAAACCATTCTTGAGCTGCAAGACCTTTGTTGGTAAGTTCCAACCCAGAAGAGCTGGCTGAGTTTCACTTTTAGCATCACCTGAAATGGAGCTGAAATTCAAAATGAAACTTTAAGGTAAAAAGCAAAACCTCTGGGTTTTGCAAAGAATGCTTTGAAACGCCTCACCTTGGGTTTGACACCTTCTTCTTGCACAGGAGTCAGTGAGACTGTGTCCACAGGAGCTCTGTGAAACCCTGCATCTCGAAGGGGAGGTACCCACAAGGACTACTTTCACCCAAGCCACTGACTGCAATCTTCTGATGGACGATTAACTGGCTGTCAATCACCCCACCACAGACCCCACTGAGCTCACTTGGGCTTCGTTTGCAACCCTCACTCACAGCTTGACCTGGGGGGTAAAAGCCACCCTGCTTTCCCTGTGCAAGTTCTCTCTGAGCTCCTGGCTCTGACCATCCCCATCCAGTGCAGAGGCCAGGGACTCCTGGCTCTCACCAGTCCCAGCCCACAACTACTGAGTGATGCAGCCCTGGGCTGTTGTTAACAGAGGGTTAAACCTCAAATTAGAGCATGGCTGGAGCAAGCCTGGGATATTTCCAGTTTCCCCTAGGAAGGCAATGCTGCCAGCTCTTTGTTTTGTAGTGAGGCATGTGATAATTTGGCATCATCTTCTAAGTCCTGAAATTTGCTGGAACAAAAGAAATGTTGAGCTTTCATTAAGAGGAAAAAAACGAAGTGTACAGTCTCAAGTCATAAACACACTTGAAAATACAGCCCATGAGTGCCTGAACACAATTAAGAAGACTCAACCAGTGCTCATTAAGTGTCTCGGTTGCTGGATAGCTTATTTGTTCATTCTTATTATTTGATTAGATTTGATAACTCAAATAGTTTGGAGTTGTATTTCTGCTGTGGTTCATCTATTGCTAAATTCCTCCTTCACAGGCCTCCTGCACAACCCTAAGTAATTCAGGTGGTCACTATGCAGTGATATTTTAAAACTGATGTTTTGAGATTGATAGTATAGAGAACTATCAATCTCTTCAGTTTCTCTTACTGGTGGTTTTAGATGACATGTTTCAGCAGTTGCAGGCAGACACGGGCATACATTCAGTAAGTCAACTGCCAGAAAGGTTCCTCCCATATTATAGGAAAAATAGAAGCATTTCAGTTCAAAAAGAAAGAAAAAAACCCAACAAAAACAAAGCCAACAATGAAGCAAAGTCTGGTTATTCCAGAGTACAATTTCCCCTGGTACTTTGTGTTGCAATTATTGACATATCCCCAGATAGTCAAACTTATGTGGTCCAAAGTTTTGTTGTGGACTTTGTAGAACACGTTGTGCCAGAGCCAACTGGAGCAGACTTAGTGTGTTATCAGGCTGACTGGTGGAACAGGGGACACACCACATTTGCGACTAAAGGGGAAAAAGAATCACTGAGCTACACAAACCACAACAAAATGCAAAACCAAATTCAAGCACACTACAATAAGCAGGTTTGAGCTGCAACCACCTTGACATCTCAAGACTCTTTGGCTGGATGAATAGCACAAGTAACCAAGATAAGGAAGCACCAACACCTTTCACTTCTCTGTAAGTCCAGCAACAGTTGGATACAGCAGAGCCACGGCTCATAACCACAGGACAAGAATATCGTCAGGTACACACAGTAGGATAGATACTCATCTAACACCAGCAGTATTTCTTCCTCGTGTTTTTTTCATAATATTTCAACTTCATCCTTTGGCTGGACAGGCTAAAAACACATGAGTAGAGATGGAATGCCTGGATGCACTGCTTTACTATTAATTCTAATAAATATGAGCAGAAATCTGAAAGCAAACACCACAAAGGGTTTTCACCACAAAAATTCAATCTCAATTTCCATTTTCTAACCATAGTCCTACAACTTCAGAATTTTCCTTGTTGTACTTATGAGTTCTACAGTTTCTCTGCTTCCTCCTTTCAAATTATATTTACACAAAAAACAAACCAATCTGAATTATTCTGAAAAACGAAGCAGCATACACTTTCAGATGTGCAAGAGCTGCTGAGTGCCTAATTTATTAGAAGAAAGGCAGAACCAAAATATGGCCATACTGCCATTCCATATATAAATCACCTTCAATAAGAGCTAGGCAAAAACACTACATTGGTTTCTGTAACCCTGTTTCTGTCCCATTCATTGCATGCAGATGGGATGAGCTCAAGTGGAAGCTTACTGGTCTCTATTTAAAAAAACACCCACAAAATCACAAACTGAAAAAGATAACACAGTCAAAAATAGTATAAAGAACACAAACGCTGCCACAAACGCAGAGCAGATTTTTAAGGGCTGGTGTTTTATATCCCCACTCCATGAACTGCTGTAAACTAATAGATTGCTACAGGAACTTTGGGGAAGTACCCAGGAGAAGGCTCCCAAGCCTGCTGTGTGACCCAGCCTTTCATATCCTCACAGCTTGTGAAACTCTGTGCACAGCTCAGAGCCTGAAATGGGAATGGGATGGCAAGAGAAGCAGTACCTTGTTTTTCTTCTCTCCCTCGGCATGCACCTCCACTCCTCAGCACAGGTCCCCTCCTCTACACACATGCACTGGTCCCCAAAAGTGCTCACAAGAGGCTGCGTGGCTCAAAATAATGAGAATCTAAACCAAGAGCTTAAGCACTTAAACAAAAAACATGAAACAAAAGAAGGGAAGGGGGGCGGTGGGAAAAAAAATGTATTGGAATAAATCCAAGCGTAGCTCTTGCAGCTCAGAGCCCCTGGCAAGTGCCAGCAGTTTCAAAAGAGCTGTAATCCTAAACTGTTATCAAGGTTTTATCGCACTCCAGTTCTTATCTAAACCAAACAATCACTAGAACAGCAGCTGATAAGGCATCCTGACAAGGTAATTTCAGCAATTTAAATCCACTGCTACAGCCATCATACACTGAGAATATTTTAACACCCTTTCCAGTGTAACCTCTAATCTCTCTTCCTCTGTTCTTTCCAAACACAAGGCCAGTTTTTCTCTCCTGCAGCCAGGCACACTTCCTGCCATCGCTCGCCTTACAGGCAGGTGCCCTTTGAGCTCTCCCCTCCAGCGTGCGCAGCCCGGCCACCAACGCCGGCTTGCTTCATCAAAGGGATCATTATTTTCCCTCTGAATTCAAGTGGCCATTTTCCCCAGCTTGACAAAGGTCCATCGTTAAAAGCGGTGGCTACATCTGTCACAAGCTGCTGTGTGGGAGAGGAGAGGGAAATCAAAGGCAGCAAACACGGGGCAGGGTCAGCCCCGGCCCTGGCGTGATTGGGTGTAGCACAATAGAAATATGTTCTTTGTAGTCCCGTGGGATTCTCACCTACAACACCTCACCCACAAGCCACAAGGCAGGATTAGCTCAATGGTTCATCTTCCAAAATCATTCACTGGTCAGAACATCCATTATCTCTTTCTACGATTTTTCTTGCAACAGACTTTGTACATCAGGCTAGACTTTGATATACTGGACATTTGAAAACGCTTATTTGTGCTAAGCATAGCTGGCAAATGACATGCAAAACCAAAACAAAACAAGCTACCTCTACTGGACAGAAGCATCAGTCCAACTGATGCAATTTCCTCTGGTCACTAGACACTGCCTTGACACAATTCCTAATTATTTCTCTCTTTATGCTGGAGTAGGGAAGTGATTTTAAGCTACTAAGGCATTGCTATGACTCTAAGGCTAAGCAGCAACTTGCCTGTATCACACAATGTTTATGTACAGAGGCCAGGGCAGGGCAGCTTTAGAACCAAAGGAGTTTACCCTGGGCTTTCCGCAGCTCCCACGAGGCCAGGGAAGCCAAGCACAGCTCTTGTGCAGTGGCCCTGGGCACACCCCGCACCTGCAAGGGTAGCAGAGAGAGCAGCCAGAGCCACCAAAGTCACCCAAGTGACCAGAGGAGAGCTCCTGGAGGAGCCTGTGGCCAGGTCCCTTCTGTGCTGCCATCACTGAGCATGCCAGAGGTGTCATCTTGAACAGAGAGTGAACAGCGCAAACTAGAGAAATTGTTCAATTCCCTCAGGTTGAACTTCCCAAAGCAGGAAAGGGAATTCAAGATTTCTTGGTACGTGCACACCAGGGGGGAAAAAACCCAACCAGATGCTGCAAACCCCAAAAAATCCCTTCACTAAAGATGGAAAATTCTTTTACACCCTATTTCAAAACCTTTCTTCAATCAAAAGTTAATGAGTCAAGAGACATACCAGATGCAAACTCCCATTTTCCACTATAAATCAATGACTGACACGCGAAATGCAAACTAATTTGTTTACAAGACTTAAATGTGGTTAAAGAAATAACAGAGTGTCTTCAGTTTTAATCAGAAAAAATATATCCTGAGTTTCAGAAAAATAGCACAGGTAGCAACAGAACTATAAACACACCATGGTGGCCTTCACCAGCCCAAAGCAATGAGTTATTTCCTTTCTCTTACACTGTGAAGACCAGTATTTTTTTCATCCCTCAATACGTCTTACTGGGAATGCACTGGGTCTCTGACATCAAGGAAGCCCACCAGTGGTGGTCTGATTCACAGGGTATGAAAATCTGAATGTCTATGAATATTGCTCTAAAAGAGATGACATCAATATCTGGACAGCCTGAGTGTCTACACATAGGGAGAAAGTGATCATCTCGTTGTAAAAGACATGTAGTTTGTACCAAAATACACATCACCTTTGTGTTCCTCCTGCAAGGCTTTTTTTGGGAGGTTATGTGGGCTGGATATTGTGTTCTAATGGGTTCCTATTGTACAGTATTTGCATGGGCTGTGCATTACCCTGGTTCCAACTGCTCTGCTCCAAGGAGAAATGAACATCTCAGTTCAACCTGTTTCTTCAACCAACCTGAGGGCACAGCAAGCTCGCCTGTGAAAGCACAGTTATGATACAGCCACTCAGCATTTAAAATATCCAATCCAACCCACCATAAACTGTCACTTCAGGCATTTATGGCAGACAGTAAACACATGCTTATCAGGGAACTGCACCCTGCAAGCTCAGCCAATGGAGCAGTATTTCTTATCAAATCAATGGCTTATCAGGGAACTAACCAAAATAAAGGTTACAGCATACGGTCTCCTCCTTTTTACCTCTGCTCCATCAAGATGTAGAACTCCAATTAAAGCTACATTGCTCAGACTTTGTAGATTTGCTTCCTCCTTGCCTGCCCTTGAAAGCAAAAGGCTGCCTTCAAAGCAACAACAACAATTCCCCTCCGCAGCTGTGCTGAGCAGGACAAACAGCGCACGGACCCCGGCCCCGGGCCGTGCCCACCTGCTCGGCTCACGGCCCAGCGTGGCACTGGGGACTCCCCGTCCCCCCTGTGCTCCGGGGCTGCCTCCTGCGCCCCAGGGACAACACCGGGGTCCAGAGCCGGCAGGAACGAGCGTGGTGTGTCTGCACAGCCACCGGAATCACAGGGGGACAATCGCTGCTGATGGTGATTTGGTTAATCAAATTAACAAATGAAAGCAAACCCCATGTAACAAAATAGAAAAGAATTCAGATTCCTTTATGTCTGCCTTCTACCGAGAGTTGTCTAAAAATGCGAGGTCACGTTGCTTGAACAAGGGCATTTCTGAAGCAAGCAAAAGTGAGTATTTTTGCCTGAGCAATTATGAAAGCTCCTTCAAAAGCCACGCTTCTCCACACAAAATGAGTTATTCCTCCTTCTGTGGCTGTTCCGTCCCACACCCGCCTTACCCTCTTACTGGTAAAGTAACAATAGCCTCCTCAAACAGATTAGGTTGTATTCAACTTTCTGCCCATAACTTAAATGAACTTGATTAATCATCTTCTAATTAACTACTGTTTAACAGTTGATATCCTTATTAGATCATCTTCCATCCAGTAAGTTTACAGCAGAGGCACTGAGAAGTACCCACATAAACAGCAGCCAGATGGAGACTGAGGAGCAGGTGTCTTGAGCGGTTACTCATGCTGTTACCTGAAACAATTGCTATTAAATGCCTTCCTACATTCATACATGAAAATTCCTAAACTGCAAAGGATCAGAACAATTTCAGGTGCTGAGTTGCCAAACTGACCCTCATGCTAACCAAAAGCTCCTCTGCTTCAGAGAACAAGGCTGGTGAAGTAACTCAACACAAGAAAACAACAATCTTGATTTTTTTTATTAAAATCAGGTTTTTACAAAGCAGTTGTCAGTACTATCACTGAACTAGGTGAATAATGACTCTAAAAACTCAGTAGAAGCAGCCCAACTACTCACTCACCACTTTACACTATACAGTCCTGGTCAATCCATGCTTCTAATCTTGACATGTGACTGCTCCTTCTAAAAAGCTCTAGCTCATCAGATACAAATTAACTTGAAAAATGGAATTACCCTGTAAAGTGGTCTGTTCTTTTCCTCTACTTCTTACAAGATCTAAGAATAAAACACTCAGGGCCTATCATCTGTTGCTGACAACACTTGATTTTGCTGAGCTGTACAGTCTGGAACAAGAAACATTCATTTCTACCTAAGAGACAGATTGATTTGAACCAGTATTATCCAAATTGCTGCAGCCTGTGCTCCAGCCTGAGCTCCCCCTCAGATGACTAGGAATGCTTTCCATCTCCAAGAGCTTTCCTATTGATTAGCTGTTGTTTGGTTTTCTCGTGAAAATCTTTAAAAATAGCTACTCATCTATTTTATCAATACTGCTGACAACTTCATTGTCAAGTGAAAAAAAATTAAAGCCCTTAAATTTTTTTTTTTTAACTTCTTTAAACTATTACATATAAATCTAAACTGTCTTTATGGATTACCTATGCGTAATGTTACCAAGCCAGGTTAAATTTAGTCCTAATGTAATGCACGTACTTCTCAGCGAACTCATAAACACAAACCCCCCTCGATAAGCAAGCAATAAAAACCTGTCCTTTATTTCCACCAAGGTAATTCCAACTTTAATATATCTATTATTTCAGCACTAAGATTATTTTGCTGCGGCAAATTGAATTCCTTATGAAGGAAATAAAAGAAAATGCAGGAGAAATGGTGAAACAAAACTCAAGGTTCTGTGAGAGACTAGAGAACAGAAAACTTCAGAGAAACTTATATTAGTACTGATATTACAAGAAAGGATAACTTAGAATAACAGTATTTCTCACAGTGTTGCTGTGATAATTTGAAGAACGTCAAGACTAAGCATTCCTATACTGCACTTCATCTGAGACTACCAGAGAAGAGGCATTAAACAGTTCACTTCCCTGCTGCCTCAAGGGCAGGATTCCCAGCTTCCAGCAAACCAACCTGCAGTAGGTAAAATGCTGCAAGTGACACCCGAGGTCTTATTTCTGACTCACACTTTCTCACTGTTGCAAAATCCTTCCTCTTCCACAGCCTGGATCTGATTTGCAAATTTTTTTTTTTCCTAGTATGCAAAGAAAATTGGGAAGGGGTGGAAAGATCATGGATAGCCCTGAGATTTTACTCAATTTGTGCAAAGATTTAGAAGGCAAGTTAACCATCTGCCGTATGTTAGAACAGCTGAGACTCAGAACTCTTGTTCCCCTTTATGATCTTAACTCCACAGGCTCCAGAAATGTTTTCATTAACACCAATTCTGTATTCAGAGAATCAGACACCATCGTCGCCACCCTAAACCCCTGCTCAGTGCTTTGCACCACACGATAGCTTTTAATCAATACTAGTATGATTCACAAATTGATAGAGGATTTGGAAATATGTGCAGAATCTCCCATCAGAGGATGAGTCTACTGTCATTGAGCAGTTCAAGGTTCTCATTCAGGTGGAGATCTGCCATAAGCAATTAGAGGGGTTTGCACTGTATTTTCATGTTCCAGTAAGATAACTAGAATGTTTCTCAGTAAAACAAAAGCTGTAAACAGAATTGGGATCTCTAGAGAATAGCATAGCGTTGTATACCCCAACTACCACCCCCAACAAAACCAAGTAAGTTGGAAAATAAGGAAAATAACAAGAAAAAAATAAATTTCTACCTTCTACCATCTCACCAAACTGAAATCAAGGAGTCAAAACATGCTGGCTGCACCCACACAATAGAGAAACTGAAGGGAAAGGCAGGACCAGAACTATCTCCCTCCTACCTCCCACCTTCGGCTACAGCAGCCACAGTTCCCCAGGTCTGTTTTCCCTGACTGCCATGGAAAGCCCACCTTGCCCAGCCACAGCCTGGCTGGAGCTCCCACAGCGCCAGGACCTGTGATTATTTGGGCTGACACAACCCTGCTTGGTCCCCCAGAGCCAGGGAAAGTTTGTTCTTCCCTGCGAGAAGAGAATAAGAAATAGTGGAAGTCACAAAGATGAACAATGAAAGAAAAATGCAAAATTGGAGAAGTGAAAGCTACAGTACAGGACAGTTAGAGAGGCAGGTTAATTATTAACACTGAAGACTCACCATCTCCTAAATCTTTAAAAATGTTTAACTAGCAGAGCCACAGTAAGGAAAATGCGTGGTTGAGTCTTTCCATTTAGCAGAGGAAGAAACTGAGGTGAGGAACAAGCTCTTAAAGCCACAGAGAAGAGCACAGCAACCTGAATAAAATGTGTCTGGCTTCTAATTCTGCCTGTTAGACTGAAAGCCCTTTGCTCTGGTTTATCCTCTTCTAAACCTTGATCAGGAAAAAGTGAGTATCAGTATATTTTAAGTAACAACATTCTTACTTGTGAATTGAAAAGCACTCGCTACAAGGGACAAAATTAAAAAGCTGACCTTTGACATTTTTGAAAGCTCAATAAATGGCAATAGGAAGCAAAATTGTATCCTGCACCAATAAATCGTAAATTATTTTATGATATGAGAGGTTACTTAATCTAAAACCATAACTATTAAGGAGAGTGATAAGAGATAAGGAAGGTAAAGACTCAGGGACTTTTCAGTCTGGTATCTTATCACTTTTGGTGTATTATTAACCAGCTTGATTCATAATATCCCAGTTACTTTGTGATCTTTCCACAGTTGAAAACTATTACAAATGTGAAGTATCCAGAACTTTGTTCAGTTGTGCCACTAAAACAATACAATCTTGTTTTTGATCACGCATTCAAGCCACTGTAGAACCAATACAGGAGTTGTAAATCTTGTAGATTTTTTTTCTTAAGCCTGTGTAAACTTTATTTTGATTTTACTCTGAGAAGGACAGTATGAACACTTATTACTCCTCTTCAGCCAACACACTTTTTAATCCACTTTGCAAAGATTAGCAAACTGCTCTCTAATATATTGCTTTGACACATCTCTAAACAATTACACAAAGTTTTCCAGCAGGCATTGATTTATGTTAGATGTCCACAAGAATACTCACATTAATAAAGCTGATTGTGTCTCTCACCACAGAAATTATTTAATGACAGAGGCACTGTGATGCACATTCACCTGCACCCAAAGGAAATCAATTTACCAGCTAAACCACCCACCTGCTGTTAAATCTTTCATTTAGCTTGCATTGTTATTGATTTTAATTGAAGAAATCACGATTTGTCATAGCTTGTACTGCCTGAAAACTAACAACTCCTTAATGTGCTGTTAAAACTGCAGGTTGTCTTGTCCACAGTGGAAGAGTATTGCACAACTAAATCCCCGTATCACAAGCCTGCAATCACACTGCACCTATGATTCTTTTAGCTCTTGTAAACTGTTGCAGTTGGATAAGACTCTGAGCAGAATACTGGGGCTTGGAGAGAAAGATGTATTATTTTACTAAATGCAATTCATCCTCCTCCCCTCTAAATCCTCTATCCAGCCAAGACTTATTCATATCAATAATCTCTCAACTTTAAGAGGTTAATGACTGTAAAATACTGGCACGTGCTGCAACCTTAGGGACGTAATTGCACAGAGACTTCAATGCAACACAAATCTACACAGAAGCCAGAAATGTGGAATCTTCCCCAGGTCTCTGCTGCTCCTGCACCTCAGCAAAGGTGATGGTGCACATCAGGAAACCGGTGTGGCTAAAAAACTCCCAAAATACGGAAGAGGGAGACAAAACCAAAACTAAACCACTAAGAGAAAACCCAGTTGACTCTGATCCTGGCCCACAGCAGTCCTGCCACAAGGCAGCAGCTGGCACTAGGGAGAAAGGCATCTGGAAAGAGGCAGGAGCGCTGCTGTGCAGCAGGAACAGCTCAGCGCCTACACAAAACCTTGCTGCAGAAGTGTATGCAATAAATGCCCTCCATATCATTAAGGAGGAAACTCTTCCCGGAGGTGGCTGTTAGGTGGCTATTTTTGGCCAACAAAGAAGGAATGTAGTTTTCTCTGATGGCAAGAGTTTTATTTTATTTTCTAAAATAAAACACAACCCAGTCTCTACTCTTCTAGCACAGAGCTGTCTCCAACCATTTTACATCTGGCAGCTACTTCGCTGCTCCTCACCCATGCTGTCCAAAATGAGGTATTTCAACACACGCTTATGTTGCAAACAACATTCAAAAGCTTTTCCTTTTGTTGCAACATTGAACCAAAACAAACTTTGAAATCTCAGAAGCTGCAACAAAACAGCTTTGTCATTCCCCCAGCCAGCTTTAATCCTCACCCAGAGGAGCCTGATGGCAGAAACACAGATACACTCAGGGCTGCACGAGCTCTGTTTCAAGCAGCTCCTTCACACACTGTGCCACCAGGAGCCTCTAACACGACGAGGTGAGGGAAGCCTCAAACACTTTATATCTCTCAAGGGAAAATAATACCCTGCTTTTCCCCACTGGAGGGTGGATGGGGAAAAACAACCTGCGAAGGCACAAACATTTCCCACCCACACAGCTCTCCCTTAGCCCCCATCTTGATCCTCCCATTTATCTTATTGCATCTCCTTCATGAAGTTATATTGCCTATAATTATGCAGCTAATACAGAGAGATGGATACATAACGTTGCCTCATTAGACTGACAACAGGTATTTTATAAAAACATTTTTAATGCAGCTGCAGAGGAGGTAGAGGATGAGAATTGACTTGCCTAAATATTGCTGCTCCCCCAACTGTCTCCCTGCTACCTTTAGCTCTGCACAGTAATAACCATTACATCTATTTCTCTCTCTCCCTCTTGGTATAAATACTAATTTAAACCCAAAAGCCCGGTCAGATTTGAGTTGCTATTATATAACTTTTCATTTGACACACACACACCCCTCACTGAAGATGGGTTTTTCCTCTTGACAACAGACCTATGTGCTCAGTGTGTGGGGAATTACAGAACACCCACCTTTGCTCAGCTACCTAACATCTGCAGCGTTTCAGAAAAACAATTCTCTGTCAGACATTTCACCGAGCTACCACCAGGATACTCCCCTCCGAGTCACCAGGAGAGCAGGGAGGCAGTAACTCTGAAAAGCTCTGTCAGCTCCCAACACTTAATGCTCTCTGACAACGCCTGCCTGGAGCAAGTGGCTGTAAATAAGAGCGTATGAGACATTCTTCAGCTCGGAAAGAAACTAGGGGAAAACAGAGCTGGAAGTGTCCCTAGGCTTTCTAAAATGTAAAAAAAGGCTTCAGCTTGAAAGAACTGAAAGATGAAAATCTCCCAGCATCCTGCAGCAGCAGCCAGATGGTGTTTCTTCATTTATGGAAGCCCACAAGAGCCATCTGAGCTAGAGGGCAAAGACAAACAAGCTGCTGTAATCACACAACTCACCAGCACCTGGCAGATAATAAATGCTACCACTTAACAAAACTAGAGAAAATAAGCTACACTGGGCTCAAGAACCTCAGATAAAGGTAGCTAAAGCGTGCCAGCCTGTAACAGCAACTCAGGATGGTGCTCTTCTATATTCTGTTATCCTCCATAAGGAAACAATTGGGAGGCAAAAGTCTTCTGAAAACCACCACAGATAAGGACTTGGCCAGGAATCTTCTGCTTAAGAAATGTGACCAATTCAGGACAGGAAATAATTATTTACCATTCCTATAAAGCTCCTAGCTCTGTTTTTTGAGCCCATGTGTCATGAATGCTATCCAGTATCAAAGCACATAATGATGTCTTGCTTTTTTCATCCCTCAGTACAACCCACAGTAACCAAGAAAAGAAATTAAAATGCAAGTGGAGAAGGGAAAGACTGGAAATTAAGGGTCACATTAGGAGCAAGCTGGACTAGCAGGAGACAGCAACAAGATCATAATCCAAAACAAGCAACGTGAGGATACAGGAGATTTCCTTCTCCTCTTCTGTCCCCTCCATACCATGCACTTCCTGTTACCACCTCCCCACTTACTGCAGCAGTCTGGTTTCTTGTTCTCTAGCTTTGGTTATGGGAACTCTTCCCTCTTCTTCTGTTTCTGCAGCAAAGACAAAGCCTGCATTAGAGGTGACCAGCCCCATGGGCCATTCCACTGGGATACAGGGCACCACTGCAGCCAGAGGTTTCAGTGAAAGTGGCCCTGCTCTTGCATAGGCATTCCAGGATGCTGAAGTCATATTTACACACAGGGAAACACAGCAGGAGGCCTGAAAGTGTGAACTTTGCTCATACAGCAGTGTGGGTCTCCACTGACCCAGCAGCAGCTCCTCTAAGGGTCACACTCAGCTCCATTCTCTCTGCTGAATGAATCAGTGGCTTCTCAGTCAGGACTGCCAAAAGCAAACTGGAGCCAACGAGTGCAGATGCTGGCACTCTGGGAGCTGGACTGGATCCACTGTCTCATTTGGTACAGTCACTGCACAGCTGTCAGACAGAACAGTTATGGCCATGACCGAGCCGGGAGAAGAATGGAGCCAGATAACCACACAGAAGTGTCTGTATTTTATAATCAACTTTGAGCCATATGTTGGGATTTACTCCACAAAAGCATTCAGAGATACTCTAGTGTGGAAATATAAACTAGCAAACTTCAGATGCTTCTTTGTGAGACTCATTTATCACTGAAGTTATTTACCTACCTAAGCACATACCCACCAAAATGATGCTGAAACTTCACCTAACTCCATTCTCAATACGGAAGAAAATAACTTGATTTCAAGACGAACTCATGCGTAGTTGATTTAGAAAGTTACTAATTTATGGATCTTTAGTTCAGCCTCTCCAAAGCTAAGATTAACCCCTGTTCTGTCCCTTAGCCTAAAGAGGGGTTTCTGGGCCATGTACTAGGATGCTGGGAACAGGAGTGGGGATATAGCCCATATTTGATTAAAATGTGGGTTTCTTTCATTAGAACATCGGCTTATAAGCACTAAATATTGCCAATTTACCTCATCAGTTATGCCGAATCCAGAGAACACACAGTACCAGTTGGAAGGCTTTATACTTTTTGATTCATGCTGATGTAAAGAAATCCAGAGCATCCCCTCAGTGTCCCTCACTTGTGCAGGACATTTGCTCTTTTTAGTAGAAATGGTTTCCCTTGTTAGATACTGCTAGAAACAGTCCTGTGTTTTATGCTCCTGACTCAGAGATACATTTCCTCTGGGTTTCTATATGCTCACAACTGGCAACAACTGTTGATTACTGCAAGCATTCTCCTCTTCTTTACCACTGCTTAAACAAATGTAGAATAAACCTAGACACCACTACTCAAAAAGGAGGCTTTTTTTTTTCTCTCTGGAACTCTCTAAACTCTCCCTGTTTTAAAGGCCCACAGCTGAACCTGGGCATAGCCTCACCCTGGCTTGGGCATGGCAGCTTTGGAGCTTTCCTTAAAAACCAAACAAACAACAATGTAAAACCCACTGTGGAAGGATGGAAGATTACAGGTAACTGCCAGCTAAAGAGCAATGTGCTTATTTATTCAAGTTCAACACAAATACAGCAGAAGCTTAGGGACAAGACAGTTGATACAAAATGTGTCTGCACACATTTGAAAAACCTTATGAACTCTTTCTTTCTATGCAATCAGACTAATTACACTTGTGTAGAAGTCTAATTACACCTCTGCATTAGCTACCAGTGAAGTGCTTCTTCGGTTATTTCTCAGCAGCCTACAATTAAATCAGCCTCATCCATTAACTGACACTTTGTGTGTGTAGTCTCACTGCTCCAATTATGTACCTTGAATCAGCCTCTGAAAATCCTCCTTGCTGCCAAAGATATCCTGGTGAAAAATGAAGGACATTGCAGGTGGCTTGAAAAATACTGCCAGCATTAAAAACAAGTGCTGTTAAGCAAAGGCCTGCATTTTATTTAAATTTGTGCTGCTTGAGATGCAAACAAGATTCATTTCACTACACGGTTGTGCTATCCATTTATTAACTATTCTGCATGAAATCCATTTCTAAATGATTTCACTAAAGTTCATAAGCCATTTTAAAACTCAGAAACTGATGAAAAAGGAAATGATCCAGCAGTCACAAGCCTTAAACTAAAAGCCTGATGGAAGTAATTTTATTTCTTAATTTAAACAGCATATGAAATTGGATTCAGCCCTGAAATCATTACATGCTCTTTTTAATTAAAACTTATGAAGGTTATAGCAAGTGGTTATAATTTCAGAAGGAAGGAACTGAGTTTACTGCTGTAGTAACCTATGACTAATATTTGGCAACAGACAACAAGTGAGGCACACAGAACAAAGTTTCCACATTTTTACTTTGGTGATACATACTTTGATATCCAAACCCTGCCATTAACAAGCACTGTGACTTCAGCAGGTGATAGCTAAGCTACCTCCTCTATTTTCCAGGCATCAGTAGTTCAACATAAACAAGAAAAACCCCCTGCAACAGGCTGCAATTTGCTCAGTGTCATCAGCTCCCACCTCTAACGGGGGATTCTCATACACCACCTGTAAATAACACTGACAGCAACTGGTTTTGCAGCGTGGATGAAGTATTTTTTTACACACTTATTTACTTATTCTCAATATTCCCACTCTATTCAAGCAGGTTCCTGAGCAAAGCAGAGTACAAATGTTCTCACGTGCTCAGACACCCAGATCCAAGGACATGCTTACAGGAACAAGTGATTCTCCAAGTTCTTCCCAGAGTGGCTAAGAGGGGAAAGCCACATACCTCACAGAGCTCAATGGGGCACTTGAACCACCACTTGTGGTAAAAGAGACACGTTTGTGCCTTGCCTAGGTAAACAAGAGAGCTGAATTGTGCCTCTGCAGACTTGTGTGCCCTGTAAATCCAAAAAGATGACTCCAAAGTCAGCTCAGAGTCCCACACACTGCTCACACAGTGCTACTGTCCCAAAGGCTTTCTGTCCTCTGCATCCCCCCTTGCCACTGAACTCCAGCACCAGCCTGTCCACAACCAACACACATTGTATTTCCTTAACCACAGTGTTTTCAGAACACATTCAGCATCTCTGTGCTGACACCTCTCTTTTCTCTCCACACAGCTGAGCACTCGCCCAGCACTGCCCTGCACACCCTTGGCTACAGGACACCAGTGCCATTTACCCTCCCTGTCACTGCAGGGCTCCAGCAGCCTTCCTTCAGCCACTCCAGCAGGCACTGCACACCGAACAGCTTCTGTCCACTTTGAACACCTCCCCAGTCTCCTCATAACCCACCCACTGACCACCACAGCCATACTTCCCAGCACGGACTCCTTCATGTTGCAAAAACCCAAATTATACCATCACCCAGTATGTGTCTTGGAAAAGACCCACAGTCACAACACGATGCATTTATTCCATGTGTGTTCGTGCTTACAGAATAGGAGGTTGCCACAATGCTAATTCCCTCTCTCAAAGAAATTAATGGCAAGTGAAACAGCGCAATGCTGAATTTCTGTGCTGTTCACTGAGCTGCAGCTCAGGAGGAAGGACACATCAACCAGAAAGCAACAGAAGACTCAGCCACATAGCTCCTTTTTAAGCAAGTATTCTGTATGCAAATCAAATCCAACTGAAGATATCACTACAATATTAATGAAACCCTGAGCACTGAAAAAATAAGTGTCCGGGGAGCGTAAATGCACATTTTGAAACCACGGTGTGCTATTACAGAAAACATCTTATGACTACCTCGGTCACCTTCGCCCAACAGACTTTGCATAGCACAGGAACACTTGCCATCTGCAGCATTACTGAACAGGCATGTTCTCATCGCTCTCTTAAAAAAAGATCCAAGCTCTCTGGGTCAATAAGACAGCTGTTTAAAATCATACCATGCTTTCAGAAATAGAGAGAGAGCCTTTCAAGACCTGGTTTCTTCAAGTAACTTTGATTCATCTGTGAACAAGCAGCTGGCTATCGGCCAGAACCAGTGCTGCCAGTTCCCTTTTGCAGAACACTCTGTTTGTACCTGGACCTACAGGGAGCAGATTTAAAGATGATCTTGATCCTACATTAGCATTTCACTTTATGCACCACCAATAAACCCACTGAAATTACCACCTGAAAGGTAAACAGTAGAGTAACTTCTGCAAGAATTCAGTGTTACACAAAAAGCTTCAAAGGACAGGATTGCTGGTGCACTGCCAGAAACAGCGGGACTTTCCTTAAACTCTTGGTTTGACTTAACATCCACCAAAGGCTCCACTTGTGTCAACTCTGAAGAGTGTAGGGTCATGCACCCGCCTCAAAATGCAAAAGGAGGGCCTCTCATGAGGTACTTAGAGCTACCTCGCACCCAGGACATGCTGAATGACTGTATTTGAAACTTTCAGAGTGAATGTAATGGATAATCAAATCCCACAAATGATACAAAAATCCTTGTGTAACCTAGGACCCCCGTGATATAATTATAATATGAAGATTATTATAAGATCGAAGTCAGGGAGCTGATTAGAGTAAAATAAAGAAAAAAATTGTTTGCAAACTGCTTCAGCTAATTTGAGGCTTTCCAGCTACTGAACACATGACAATAATGCTTCTTCTACCGCTAGTTCTGCACCCTCCTATGCTTCATAATTTGCTTTCTTTATAAAATGTCCAAAGCAGTGCTTTTCCACCTTACTAACAGTGCAACTTACTTTGCAAAATTCCTCAGAGAACGAGGGCCAGCATTTGAGTAGTTTCTTAATTCTAATGCAGCACAAAATGATCCAATACAAACAGCAGTACATTTGCATTTCAGCGTGACAGCAGTGATCTCAACAGCAGCACCACAGAGCACGAACAACTAGGTTTGTTTGCAGGCTTGGACAAGTATTGTAAATCACCCCTGCAAGATGATGACTTTACAGGAACTTTGCTTTTAGAACAAAATCTCCATAAAATGTGCAGCCTGGGTACAAATGCCAAGTGGGAACCTGCAGGACTCTTCCCTGTCTTCCCTGCTTGACCTCATTATCTGCTCAGAGCCCACTTAGCAGCTCAGTCTAACCACCGAAACCTCACAAATTAATAGCACTTACAAGAGTGCATGAACCATAAGTCACCTGGGGCAACCTTCCAACGAAAAGGAGCTGCCACAAAGTCTCACAGTGGAGCCTGAAATGAGGTTATTCTAACAGCAAGGAAAAAACTCTCAGAAAGCTTTTCTTGATTCTTACCAGCACCAATTTAAAAAAAAAAAAAAAAAGTTATTCGCATTAAAATTAAGTGAGAGAACAAGGCTGGTTTAGCATACTAATAGGTTTCCTGAGCTCAGTGTTTCTGTTCAGTAATCAGCGGCTTTAGAAGGGTTTAAGCATCTTGTTTTAACACTGCCCTGACAGCGAGGATCCTGCCCGAGATGGTGCTTAAGCACTTCAGCAGTGTGCAATAGGACCATGGCAGCAGCTTTCCTCTCTGCAGAGCAAAGCTCTGCCAATCACAACACTGCTAATCCTTCAGTGTTTGCAAATACCAGTTCAACCAGCAGGAAACCAAATCCCCAGCTGGACTGGTTCTCACCAGCACTTCACATTCAACAACAAACAAGGCCCCAGAGCCAGGCCAGGGCAATAAGCAGAAGATACTCACCAATACAGGTATCAATAGGTAAAATATTTTTCTGAAACACCTGGCTGAGTTTATGTGTAGCAAGTAACGCAGGCTAAGTTTCTTAATTGGTTTCACACTCAAGCATGCCTAAACCTAGTGTTAAATTTGCTACTTTCTTCATTTCACTTGGCAGGATTCTTTGGGTAAATGATGGTCATTCCCCCAAAAAATGAGCTTTCTGTGCACGTGACAACTGCAGGACACTCTCAAACTCCTGTTCCACTGACACTGGACTACAAGGCTTCATCCAGAGTAGTTGGTGGAACACCTCTGGTGTTCATCAGAGCCTTCATTTCTCAAAGTGCTTGAGAAAGAAGAATACAGGGAGCAGAGGCAGGAGCAGCAGGGATGAACTACAGGCAGTCACGAGGGGGAGAGAGAGTCAGGAGTGCAAAGACAGAGCAGCGTCTGCAAAGAGGAAGGTGCAGCTTAGCAGAAGGAGACCTACAATGCATTTTGCAAAACCTTTGGTTCTGCTCATTTTTGAATGTCCAAACCAAAAAGATCTTAATCACAGCCTTCAGGATGTTATCTCACTGTCTCCATGTCAAACAAAGCAACCAAACATTTCCATCCCCCTTCTCTCTGCCTCCCCATCTTCATGTTTTGCTGCAGACCAATGAACATGTGCTGGGGTGACAACTCCTGAGAAAGAGTGGGAAAGTGCTGGTATTCGGAATGCTCTATCACAGGCAAAACCTGTTATTTCACCGTAAGAGGAAATTCCTAAAATTTAACTTCCTCATAAAAGTTTATTTTCAATGACCAAACACTATCAAACATCATGTACACAGCAGGAGTTCTTATTAGGAAAAAAAAAAAAAAAATCTTTGAAAAGTATCATAATCAAAATAATGAGGGCTGCTGCATGAATTTTAATTTTCCTTCCTAAAGTACTACTGAAATATGAAAAAAGTTCAAGTCTTTTTAAAAAACAAACAAACCAGACACACAGAGTACATGGCATTCCTTTCTATCAGGATAGCCTCATTTAATCAGAAAATGGTAAGAGGAAAAGCACTGGAGGGAAGAGACAAGAAAGTCTGACCTCAGCAAGTGCACAGCCTTGGAGCTCAGGCTGCCCTCGCTTCCCTGGCGAGGGCAGAGACAATAGCACATCCCGGTTGAACTTTCAGGGATTTTAGAACTTGGGATTTCTTTGAGGAAGAATCCCATGCTGAAATACTGACAAAAGAGCAGCCAAGTTGCCAGTTGCTTTTAATCTGTTACTTTCTACACTGAGACAGCAGTTTTTTCTCCATGTAGAAATACAGGAGTGAGGTGCAAAGATGAGAAACACCAGTGGATCAGCTGTCTTCAGGGACTGCTTATGCAGAGGGAATTTTGTTATACTTGGAAATCACCAGCACGGGGAACAATAGAAAAGGCACACTCTGCATCACATAGAGCCCCCCATCTTGCTAATGAGACAAATTAACAAGGAGTCATTTCACAGATGTCCTTTCACGACCCTTGCTGAGATTGCATGAGAGTTCCCTCAGCGGAACTTCCCTTCATTTGCTGACTAAACACGTACCCAAAGCACCAGACCGACCCCTGGAAATGTATCCCCATCCACTAAGGTGTGAAGAAAGCAATGTGCTGCCTCTCCAGAGGAGACGTGTGCATGTCCCCAGGCCCTGGGTGCAGATCTTCACTGTGATGTCTGTGATTAGAAGCACTCTCTGTACCTTTTCCAGGAAACTCCACTGTGGACTGAGAGCCCAAATCCCGATGTGGTACAGAGCCATCAGCAGCCTCTGGCACAGGCTGTGCCGTGTGGTTCCTCTCCAGCACTGGCTCTCCCCTGCCAAGGGCACCCAGTGAACCTTACCTGAGGGCACAGAGCTGCCAAAGCTCTGCTTCTGCTGCGAGGGACAGGCACTGGGGCAGGAGGCTGGCACAGCCCCCCAGGCACCGCCATGCTCTTCCTCCCCTTTGGAGGTGCACATGGCTCGTGTCTCGGATGCACCAACACGGAGCATCCAGAGTTCCCACAGTGCCAGAGGAAGGGCACTGAGGTTCTAGGACACCATTCCTGAGGGGCTTTCAGCAGCAGGTGCCTCTTTACAGAAGCCCAGCATAAGTCTCTCCATTATGAAACAGTGATATCCTAGGGCTGAACTGAGCACCAAATCCCTCTGAAAACACCACTGCTACTCTTACAAAAACACCCAATATTGCTTAGAAATAAGCATTATATTATTACAATATGGGGCCTTCCCTTTTTTCCAAATCTCAGTTTTCTGATTCATATTCACTACCTGGAAAGTGGAACATCAATCTCTAAGTTCTAAGTTAGAAGTGTGCATGGAGAAGCAGGAATAAACTGGAGTGGACTAAGAAGTAACTATTCCAAAGTCACTTAAATTGCCCATTTGTGAAGAAACCAATTACAAAAATCCAGCATTTGAACTTGTGTTTTGCCTGCAGCACATTTCTCCATTCCTACAGCTCCTAAAAGGACACTCCTGAATGCCTGGATCCAAAAGTCCACAACAGGATTAAGTGCCAAAACATACCAACAAACACCCAATAACTAAGAAACCAAATGCCATTAGGAGCGTATGTATTATGTAAATACTTCCTGTACAATCCACGTTTTCCTCAAGTCCATCTTGCCAAGTACACAACACACTCTAACAGGCAATATGACATTTAACTGTTGGTAGGCTTCAGAGATAACAGCTCTCTACACCAAGCAGAGGTATTTCACATAGTTGAAAACCATCATTTCTTGCTGTAAATAGAAACAGGCAGAAATCACCCTGACAATTCAATACATTATTTGAATTGGGCATCAAACCCCTGTTTCTGAATTCACAGGTATTTTGGATGAGAAGGCTTAGCTCTGCATTTCTTCTGAAATCAGGCCAAATGATTGTTGTGCACCTGAAACATCCAAATTTACCAAGAAATCCACCCAGAGCACCGGCAGGAGCATTAGGTGGTAATTCAGTGGTATTGGGAGAAAGGAATGAATAATTCACTGGGTTTAGACAGTCAAAACTTACCACTTTTGGTGAACTTTACCTCCGAGATTTTAGGTTCATTCAAACCCAAACCACAGCTCGGCAGGTGCAAATTCATAAAAGCACAGAGTTTGCATGACTCGCTTCTAACTGAAACCACCATCTTTTTGCAAAGCAGCAGCTGTGGCAAGCGCTCTAAGAGAATAAATATTTATTCCTCCTTAAATAAAGCTGCCTTCCCACCCACGAGTGCAGGCAGAACAATCAAAGGCTTCTCAAGGACAATTATAGGAAAAACTCCTGCCTGCCAAAATCAACCAGTGCCAGCACAGTGAAACCTGGGACACTCGCTCCACAGCTCCTTTGACAAAAAGGCTTCCGTTACAAATCCCAGCGGATTTCAAGCTTGTTTCACAGCCACAAGGATTATTTCCCTCCTTTCCTGGCCAGCTCTTCTTTCAGAATTCATCAATATCACTCCTTGCTGCTGTGTAACATCAACATGATGCATCATACAGCAGCTTCTCTTCCCAAGGGGCATAAACAGCACACTAGTACTAACAGTATTTTTATGTTCAGTTTGCTCTGATTTCTGATATTTTTATATCTCTGACTATTCATCTTCTAAAACTTTTTTGCGATGAGTCTTTTGTGATGACAAATAACAAGACAGATCAATTCCTTTTTACTCCAGATGTTAAGATAAATTACTTCAGATAAGAAACAGCCGTTGTCACTGAAATTGCTAAAAAAGCTCAGAACAGAGTACTAACAGCTGAAACCTTGTACACTTAGGTTGATGTTTTTAATTGGATTTTTATTGCTCTTTGTTGATTTTTTTCGATTGGAATTTTATTGTTCTTTGTTGATTTTTCTTGCTTTTGCTTCCATGCACTTACAGATTGGAACAGCAACACCCAGCTGGAGAACGCAAGCAGCTCAACCTGCAGCAAGGATCTGACTGGTGAGAGCGTTATTTTCGCAAACAAATAGTTCATTTCACAACAGGTTTGAACCACAGGACATGCATGTAGATGGAGCCTTCACTCTTCCTAAATTTGAAGGATGTCCAGGCTGCAGGCAGCTTTGCAAGAGCAGGAAGGCTGGACATCCACAGCACCCTATGAAACCTACAGGAAATGTCCCAGCTCTTCCCTCCTGCCTTGCTTTGTGGACCCTCACCAACGTCCTCCCCACAGCCCTTCATTCTCCAGCCCTGGAGCCCCCTCAGTACAGTCCCATGAAAGAGCTGATGGAAGATGCAGGAGAACCACTGGACCGAGCAGCAGGGCTCACATGGATATTCCTGCTGGGGCAAGCAAGCCACCAGCAGGTTCAGATTGGGACAGTGCCTGTGCCAGAGGCACACAGGAGCCTCAGGAGAACAAGGGCTCCCTGCAGGGCTGTGTAGTTTGGCACTGACACCACACGTGTTTCATCAATGCTGCTCACGTAAAACAAATAAGAATTAAATCAGGGCTACTGAAGGCTCCTTCCCAGCTCCATCCCATTTTATCACGTATTTATTTGCCAGGGGTGATGTTATCTGCACAGGATTCGCATCCAGATTCTCATCCTTCACGTGGCAATATTGCAAATGCCAATTCCTGTTTTCTGTTCACAAGGAGCAGAGCAATGACTGAGCAACCACACACACGTGATGCCAAGCCCTAATGAAATCACAGACTGCACCAATACCCTGTGACTTGTTCAGACTGCAATCCCGACAGGCATGTAATGGCAAAGGCAACTGCTGAGAGCATCCTGGATCACATCCAGCCTCTACCCCAGCAAAGGAGGGTAATTAGGCTTTCGGTATGGTCTGGAAACGCTCCCTCATGCAGGCTTTTCCCAGCAGAGGGCACTTTTGATTCACAGACCACTTCGGAAGCTGCTTTTTGTTCTCCATCGCCATCTCAGAGAGCTGAAGCAGAGGTGGTGCTGTCTGCTTAAAAATAAAGACATCGTTGCTTTAGCTCCACTTTCCTGCCTCCCTCTCCCCTCCAACAAGTTTTATTAAGTTCTCATCTTTAATTCATGCCTGCAGCAGAGCTGATGTCACTTTTTTTTGCTATTAAAAAAGGATCCACAAAGCACAGTGGTATCTCACCTACTTTCCTTCTCTATTTTTATTTTCACTTCCAGTGATTTGTTAACATTCATTATCCTCAAAAACTGAAAAGGTATTCCAACAGAAACACGATTATAGCACTTGGAAAAAGAAAGCAAACAAACCACCTATTAGATTACATGCTCTGTCCCCAGCAAAGGCAGGACTCAACCCACCAGAGACATCTCGCAAATTAAACCCTCCAGTTGTCTGCAGGAAATTGCAGGATGTTAGGGACCAGTGAAATAAACAGCTTAGCAACCACTAAGGTGAATTCCCTTTTGGGAAACTGTCGTTTCACAGTGGATGCAAAGTGAGAATGAGGGAGGACGTGTGATAAGACCGTGACTGGGGAAGAAATTTCCAGCAAAAGCCTTGGGAGTTGAGATGTTTTCAACTACTACAATAAAAACCAATAACAACAACAAAAAGGATGTCTGAATCAACTAAAACACACATCTGTCCTAAGGTAAAACACTGGGACAACCAATCGCTGCAGTTCTGCCATAATTCTGCTTCATTTGCATACAGCTGGGATGTGGGGTTTAGGCTGGCAGTACCGTGTAGCTGACTGAAGGCCACACAGTCTTAGGACAATAAAGATGCCAGGAGTGCTGTCCTGGGGTTTCCTGCCATGAAATCCTGTGCCTGTGCCTGCCAGGGCACTGTTCTGGAGACTAACAACTCAGCAGAGTCCACCAGCATGGACTTGGACCCACCAGCCTCCACACCTGCCATTTCAGCCTCTAGCACCAGCCCTGAGGAACCTGGGGGTAACAGAGATTTTGTGGAGTTGATCAAAGCCATGCTGCAGATGAAGAGAAGCTCATTCAGTAGTAACCAGTCCAACTGAACAGTCATTTCCTCTACAATTTATGCAATTTAGAATCACTCTGGTTCTTCTTGGCTCATGGATGAACAGTTTTGTTTTTTCAGAAGTCAGAGCAGCGGGTGGTGTGGTCATGTTGTGTAAGATAATACAAAGAGCAGAACAATTACCAAAGGAAAAGACAGTGTATCACAGGCTTTGTGTTTTTTACTGTGTTTTGTTGAGCAGGACTTCTTGCAAAATCACTTGTTTGTTTGTGTCATGTTTTACTGACACATACGTTATTACCAACATCTTTCCAACCCAGGAGAAGCTGTCATAAACATGCTTAAATAAAGGGCAAGAAAGCAATTGAAGATCAAAGGGATTGTGTAATATTTATGTAATAGAAGACTGGGGAGGAGGGGTATGAAAAAATCAAACCCCAAATCCCAGAGATTGTTGTTTTTTGAAGCGACAAAGAATGAACTCCAAATACATCAGTAGGGCTAAGCCACAGTAACTCCCCAAATATTTTATTCACTTGCTACAGGGAAGAGACATTATTCAGCCTATGCAGGGCAGTGATCAGAACTGTACAAGGCAGCCAAGTACAATGCTACTTGTTGAAGTGTGGGCTCCAGAATAAAATAATAATAATAATAAAAAAATTAAAAATTAGACCCTTTCTTTGGTTTGATCCTTTGCCTTTAGGGCTTGTAACAGGATATTTAATTACATGATTCTGTAATATCTTTTCTATTATTTTACAGAAGCTGTAACTGTTGATAACAGATACTTGAAGTTACACCACATATCAATCTCATTCTGTGCAAAGCCCAGCACCAAAACATCTCCCAACATGAGCATCAGCTTGCAAATCGTTAACAATTTTGGGAAAAGAGGATATTTCCCTGTTGGCTGCTAACCAGTAGCAGGCCTGAACATATATCCAGTAGCAATCATCTTAAGAAAAATACACAAAATCTGCAATAAAATGGTGTTTGGCTGGCTCCAAATCCTACATAGTCTACAGGCACCTTTTCTGCTGCTTTCAGCGTGCTCTGAACCACACAGCACCACGGGCTGTACTCTTGTCCTTACAAAAACAAAAACCACCCAGAAAATCCTCACAGCCACCAAGTTCAGCTCACACACAACACACACTACGAATATCTAAGCTGTGGCCTCCAATAAGCTACAAGAAAGCCTGGTGTCCATTCCTGAATTATGGAATTCAGGCCAATGAGGTAACAAGGAACAAACTGCTCCCAACATAGCTGTCAACTGCATGGTCCCACCACAGACTGCTCTGCCATCACCACTGAGGGCACAGCAGAAACTACCAATATTGGCACTATGGCCAGAAGAAATTTTTATCACACTACAGGTTTCTGGAGTAATAATAACAAAAAAACTTTGTGCAAGAGCAGTAAAAAAGATTTTAGGAAACTTTCTAACACAACCTTCTGCCCCAAGCCCAATCCTCCTGCTCCATTCTCCTTTTCCCTGAAAACATGGCTTATCCCAGCAGTTGGCCAGTGGTGTAGATTCATCATAAGGAAAAATACACCTGACTCCCAGCTCCTCCAGGACTGCAGCAGCCCAAAGATTTCAGCTGCTTCCACCTACCAGCAGCTTCCCCAGAGGAGGGAGAATGAAGGGATTGTCTGCATCTCTCCACAGCCCTGAAAAGCTTTGTGCCACCACTGAGCTTTTGCTGAATAGACACAGTGCCAGGAAGTCAGTGCCTGTGAGCTCCTGCTTGTTTTCAGGCCTGGCAGTGATGGATTACATACAACCACAAGTTGGGCACAAACCAGCTGTCTATCTGTCTTTTCCAAACATCTTGCTTCAGTTTCTGTATTATAGAGGTGCCAGTGCCTTGTTTCAGGATGCCTACTGCGTAACGAGCATATATTTCTCTGAATATTTTACTGTCATACAGAGGGACTGGACTGTTTATGTTTTTTTTTTTTTTAATTCTGTTGCTCCTTCCCCAGCACATTACCCATAATAAAAGTGTCTCTGTTCCCAGAGGCCTGAAACTGAAATGACAAACTGCTCTACAGCTTTTCTCTGCACAGGAGCCCACAGGCAGATCCTGCTGCCACACGAGAAACCTGTGCCCCACACATCCCAACCCTCCTGCCAGGGCACTGGGACTGGAACAGCAGCACTTCATGGTCCTACTGCGCTTCCATCATGGACTAGAGTGGGAAAAAAGGAGAAATACAGCCAGCATTCTCCTCCTGGCCCTTCACACAAACACTCAAGGGCAAAGCACTGCAACAGCTTTACAAAGAGCCTGAACCTGCCCTGTCCAAGACTGTATATAATCCTTTGTGGCAACGTACACAGACACTACATGTACAAGCACGCACACAAGTCTGTCTCTGTGTGGGATTCAGCTACTCCAAAGGATGTCTGGGAGAAAGGGCTATAAACAGCATTTCACTTGGGAGGGGGAAAGAAAAATTACTAGTTATTGAATTTAGGTTATCAACCAGCAGGATTAAGCACTGAAGACACTTTGAAAACCCTTCCAGTTTTGTGGGTAAAGCTGCGATACCACCACTGTGCTGTCCTGCAAAGTCAAAACAATTCCCAGGGAACAGCCTGGATCTGGCTGCAGCACTGCCTACATAGCAGAAACAAAACCAAAACACAGATGAAAGATGTTTCCCCTCTTCTCTCCCTGAAGGGTAAAAAAAAACCTCAAAAACATCCTTCTTAGGTTGAAAAGGAGATCACCAGGAGGAAAACATGTAGTAGTCCAGACGAATGAGAGCTGTAGACCAGGCACTGCTGCATCTGCTCCAGCTACACACAGTTGTTTAAGAAAAGCATTATGAATTTTTTCTCTCTCTTTAGATGTCTTGCCTGGATGCTATAAAGCAGCCTCGGAGGAATGTGCTCTTGGGTCTGAATCCCATAGGAAATTATCCTTTGTGGTGGATGGTCTCCCCTTGGGGCCTGTCTGTGTGTTTTGCTTTCATGTAATCCTCCCACCTTGGTTTTCTAATGTAATGCTATCCATATTATTATAGCTCTTTGATACTCTCAAATGGTACTTACTCAGGCTGTCATATTTTCAGCTCTTCCAGACTAGGTCTGACTGGCTTGGATGGCCTTCATGCCATAAATATTAAGACACCAAAAGATACCATGGAGTGTTTGTGTGCCAGTGGCAGACATCACGTACAGCAGAGCCTGGGCCATTTGCTCCTTCCAAGTGGGATGTGCTCTACAAGAACAACAGAAACCTCACATAAAAGCACCACTCTCTCAGGGTTACTGACTAGCTTTTTGTCCTAGTTCCCTTTTCTTTCTACAACTTCTGTTCCAAGAAAGTTCAGCAGATTACATGCAAATTTTCAAGATAGTTCCTGCATTTTAGCTCAATTTTACCAACAGCCCAGCAGGTCCAGCACCCTGATCTGCAGACAGGACTCCCTCTACACTGCCTACCACTGCAGCTTTCTCACAAGACATGAATCTTCACTGCCACTATGCTCTCATTTGCACGGAGCAGGGGTTTGTGGTTTCCTTTCCAGTTCCTCTGCATCACACAACCTCAGTGCTCGGTTTGCCATCACCTTCGTTGTCTCCCCGATGCACCACGGGAATTTAACCACACAGCAAGCCTCCACTTGGTGCGTTCTTTTTTCTTCATTCTGGCATGAATTTACACCCTGACAAGTTGGATCTTTAATATCCCTCCTACACACACGCAGAGAGACAACTTCTGTGCCTCCCCCGCTCACACAGCGGATACCCTTAAACACATGAATCAACATTTACCCGCAGTTTTCCTACAGTGCTATCTAACTACCAGCAGTTATCGCCCATGTGTAGGAACAAATTCAAATACCACTGCATGGCTGACTGCTCTCCTGTGGTTTCGCTCTTGAAAGTTACCTCCACTCCTAATGCAGGCTCAGTAACAGGGAGGAAATGCAGTCCCCCAGAGTAACTGAGACAGGGGGCCTGGAGTCTGCTTCTAACCCTGCCCTGTTTACTTGCTGGATAACCACGAGTCCAAACCTCACCACAAGCCTTGCCTGCAGCTTTCCCACCTGCAACACTGCAATAATAACTTTTCTGCAGAAGTCTAAGAAATTGATGGCAAAAGGTAAATTTTGTAGCTAGTTGATTATTACCAAGAGTTATGTTCTGCACTCAACCTTCAAGGTTTTCATCTAATGCAGGGCAGTATTTCACAAACACAAGGCTGATCAACTTCACAGCATATATGAAGAGGTGACAGTAACCATGCTCATTAATGGCATTTACCCTTAAATTTTGAGGGCTTCTCCAAAGAAGAAATTCAATCTTGGTCAAAAAAACCTCTGACCATATCCCAATTAAGTTAGCCCACTGTTATATAAGCTTCACTGTTACAGATACATGAATTTCTGGCCTGAGCTGTTCTAGCTGTTCTTCACTGTTACAGATACATGAATTTCTGGCCTGAGCTGTTCTAGCATTAAAAGATGCAGTGAAGAAATACCACATCCCTGCATCACTGCCCACCCTGCCAGCTCCCTCACTTATTATATTTTAGAATACATAATATATTCTTGTATTATTTAGATTATTATTTTAATTAAATAATAGAACAATCCACAGCAGCAGGGGTTAAGCAAAACCTTTCTTGTTTTTCCCTCTCCCCTAAGGAGGGTTATTACAAAGGAGGAATGCTCAGTTCCCTTTACAAGATCTGTCCTGAGCTGGTGCTCAAACCTCGTGGTGTGGCAGCCATCCTTGGACCATTTCAGCAGAGAAGTGCTCCAAGAACAGCAGCACGGCAATTCTGCTTTGTCTTACTGTCAACTCTGTTGAAAAGCAGCAAAGTAGGAATGTTTTGCTTCATTCTCCACTGCACAGCAAAAAACTGACATAGCACAGCTGCAGTCTGCTCAAGCTGAAGGAAGGAAGAAAACAATTTGGGGCTCACATCTGTGCAGCAACTATTAAGAGAAGCCACCCATCTCTGTTCCACCAAAGAACTGACCCAGCTATGCAGTTCACTTCTGCTGATGACATTAGGTTCAGGAAATGCTCAGCATGTTTATTTTGCAAACAGCATTTTGCTCGGAAATTACAAAAGAATCACAAGTGCCACTTGCTGTTAGACAATATTATAATGCAAAATGAAGCACAACCATTGTGACAGGAGAACACAGTCATTAACTCAAGAGAGTTGGCAGTCTTCTGATATTTAGCCGATTTTTTTCAACTTCAACACCCTGGAGTCTTGGTATCTGAAAATCTAAATTTTCTTCCTTTCATACAGCCTTTTAAGCAGCCATCATAATTGCAGGATTTGAAAGTTATGTACCTAAATGGCAAGTATACAGATTTAAATATTTTATGTTGAAGTATCATCTATTTTGAGGACAATATTATGATTCTCAACATTAGGTTTGGTAACTCTGCACAACCAGCATACAGGCCTTCCTTATCTCTAGGCCAAAACCCAAATCTTTCATTGGTTTATCTTTTTAAGACAATTTATGACTGCTTACAAAACCAAGACACAGGAATTCTCAAAGCCACGTGCCTAACTTTCATTTTTGTTGGAGTTGCACAACTGTGATGACTTGCAAACAGTTGTGATTGATGTTAGAATAATGCAGAAATCATGATCAACTAATTCTTACATGATAAAATGTTCTTTTTTACTTTTTTAATCAGTCTCTGATCTGAAAATACCTCTGCACTTTGAGGATATTCACAAGGGGTTTGTCTGTGTTATTGCAAAAGTACCCAGCAGTATTCTTGAAAAATTTCCTGTCTGGAAAATGTGTTTTCCAAATAGGGCCCCTGAGAAGAACATAGATGGATCTATGCAAAATCTGGTACTTCTGTAAGAAGCCAAATAGGACATGTCAAGTGGCAGAAGAACAAAAGGAGACGGTCACATCCTTGAAGGTGCACCAGCAAAAAAACACCAAAAACAAAACAAGATTGGCAATCACTTACTGTGATCGATACTTCATGCATCTTATCTTAAGAACAAGTAGCTCAAGGAAAGTCAAAGAAAAAAAAAAAAACAGAACAAAATAATAAAGCGTTAATAATCCAATAGTTACTACTATAATAATCCCAGAGTTACTACCATGTATTTGGAGTGCCCACCCTTTTCACTGATATCCTGGGTTTATGCAGCATACGGAATATCCTCCCTGGCCAGGCCAGTGACGGGAAACATCAGCAAGTTGCCAGGACTGAGATGAATGAAACTTAATGACAAATGGGGAAAAGTCCAGAACATTGACTCTGGTTTCCTTCTGCCTTGCCCAGTTTGCTTGCACAGTGATAGTGCTGCAGCCCTGTGAGTGCTGCTCGCACTAATTAGATCTGCACAGCTAGAGTGGAACGTATTAAGGCTAAAAAAAAAAATTACCCTCTGAACCCACTAGTACATATCCAGAGGAACTATTCATTTAAATTTCAACTTAAATACGTATTTATCTTTATGCTCTGAAGTCCAATATACCTCATTTTCAATTTAACCTCTCCTCTTTTATGCTTTGTAGAAGTTGTACAAGATTATTTATGCAGAGACTTAGTATTTATAAAAAATTCAAGAAATTGGAAGAGCCAGCATTTCAAAGGGTCAGCAATCAATGCACAGAACCCCCACAGCTGGAGGGATACAGGCACAAACTGCCAAATGCATGTTAGGAAATGTTCTGGATTTCACATCCCTGGCAGGGCGAGAGGAGAGAGAGCTGCAAAGAGAGGAACACAGGTCAGACCCTCTGGCAACGTAAACTGTAAAAACAACTCCTCTGACCGAGCCAGCTTGCAATCAGTCTCCAACACTCACTGGAGTCACCGGGGCAGCCTGCGAGGCAAACCAGTCCTCAGGAGCAGGGGGCAGACAGGAAGTCATGGTGGGGAAATATGGCATTCCCAGAACTGGGATGGAGACCTGCCGTGCTCTGCTTCCCTGAAGCTCCATCTCACCGTGCTTATCTGTGCCACGCTGCACTTCCCTTCCCAAGAAGTGCTGCTCACCAGAGAGAGCACAAATCAGTGCGTGTCAGGCTGATGGACCTATCCCTTCCTACATTTTTTTATTTTACGAGTAAATCAGGGGTTCATCATCCAGAGATATCTTTCAAGTACAGACAAAAAAGCCTACAAGTCTTGCAGGCTGCATTCAGCCCACGGATGCAAAGTCACCACCTCTCCTCTGCTAACCAGCACCGAGTCATTCAAAGCAAAAGCCCAGCGTGAAATCCCCACACAAATGTATCTAACAAGGTGCTCTCAAAACCTTCATTTTTCCAAGTTTGATTTTTATAGCGCTTTGAGAGGGCCCAGAGACTGTCATCTATATCCTTCATGCACCAACAAGAACATTTACATTATTTTGTAATCTGACATGCAGATAGATACATATATATATATACATATATATACATTTATATATACACACACCAGACCTTTATATTAGGTCTCTTCTGAAAGGAGTCTTTGAAAGTCAAATTCCTGCTCCTAGCACATGGAAGGTTAGAGTGGTTCCCTTTTCAGGCTATCCCAGTCTCAGCAATATTGGAATATGTAATGGTCACAAAACGTCAACCTACAACTTCTGTGTGTAATAGGAAGATATTAAGCCTGGCTTTAGACATAGAAAAGTTGGGAGCAAAATACCTTAAATAACCTGCTGAAGGTTGTATGGGGATCTAGAGATGACCCATATGCCTTTTGCACCTCACTTGAGAAACCACCTTTTTTCCTTCTGTGACTGTGTTAAGGGGATTTTCCTGTAGTACAAATTAGGGTCAAATATTTCTTTCCAGTGGAAAGACCCCAAAACTACAAGTACATATAAACATTAACTTTTAATCATTTCAAGAAGCCTTGTTGAGAGGTAATATTGTAGCCACTTACTTACAGTAGTAAGACACAGTATAAATATGCAGCAGAACAAAATTACTTAATTAGGGAGAACAGCAGCACATTAAATTCAGAGTTCCTGCCTCAGAATTAAAGATAAAACCATTTCAACTTGACAGACAATACTAGAATTATACTTTAATAGAAAACTTTCTTAATTTCTTTGCATCCTCCCCCTCATTCGTTTTCCTTCCTACCCCACCCCAAGTATCTTTTTTGTGCTGATATCCCCAGAGAGCCGTAAACTCTCAGTCAAAGGCCAAATTGGAACAAATACAATGTGATATTTCAAATAAAAATTGCAATCATTAATATGTAACAGCATTTTTTTTCCTTGTTTGGATTTATACTGAGGAGAAATCCATTCCCTTTCTTGAAGGGAGCCGAGCGGGCTCTGTGTCCTATGTTACAGCAACCGTAAGTTAATAAAAGACAAAGTTTACAAAGCTTACATGCAATACTTGCTCCTAAAGCTCTTTCCCAATCTGAGTGGTTCTATAAGTAAAGAAAAATTAAAGCAATATGCCCACTTTGAGCAAGTGCCCTCTGCCAGGGCCTCGGCGTGGCAGCTCCCGATGCTGCAGAGCAGTGTCACAGCTGTCGGGCAGCACACTTGTAGCCCAGAGCTTACTGAAGCTTTGCAGATGGGAGATAAGCAATACTTTATGTTTCACTCAGATGTAGATTATGAGCCAGGGAAAAGAAAGCTTAAAAGGTGAATGGCTTCTTTTGGCATTAGCTGAAATCTCTGTATAGTCTCCAAAGAAAGCCAACAGCGAGGTCAAGCTACAGTATGGGAATTCTACAGTCAATAAAAAGCCCTGTTTTTTAAGCTCTGAGTCAGAAAAATTCAATGTGGATGACCACTTATTGAAAGGGTCATCATCCAACAGAGAGGAAATTGCTAGCGAACAAAGAGCACAGAAGTATTGCTCAGTTTATAGTAAGCACAGAGAAGGATAAATTCTAAATCTGTCTCCTCCTAGTATTAACCTAGTTTGCCTCCAAGGATCAATTTATCCAGTATTGAAACCGCATTGTGCTGGTGCAGTCAAGTTCCTTCTTCTCCAAAAGTCTGAGCTTGAACTATAAAACAAAACTTGTTTTATGACTGCATGCTGACATTTACATGTTTATTGTATCGCACGGCTCCAGTGCTGCATTGAAAAGCAAGAAGGACAGATCAGGGTTCTTGTCCCAGGATAGTTTTTTTTCCTCCATGGAGAAACTTTACTTTTGCTGTCCTCCAGGTGACTGCACAGCGTCTTGGCATTCTCAGGATGTTTACAGAGTCAGAGCTGATGAAGACCACTTACAGATTTCCCTCTCAGGGAAGAATTTCAATGCACCTGTGTATTGACTGTGCCCATGAGGCCACACCTGCACCTGCCAGAGAAACATCGACCCTAACACAGCACTAACCTTGCCCAGGCACTCTCCTACCAAGAACATCAAAGCAATTCCCCAACAGGCTCCTCATGGATCCTGCAGCAGGACTTTCCATGCATTAAATGACTCACTGTGAAACAAAGCCAGCTCAACGAGTCTTATAGCAGAATGTCCCACAGCAGTGAAATAAAAACCTCTTGTACCTGAAGGCAGAGATCCCTCCCCAACAAGAACAACTTTCTGCAACTGCCCCCTTCCTGATTCTCATTCTCAAAGCACTTATATCCTTCTGTTCCTCACTTGCTCACACTCGTGCTCCCAAAGCAAGGAATTTGCTTTGCTAATTAGTGCCATTAGGGAAGTTGGGGAACATGAAGCACAGATTAAAAAATTGTTCAGGCTGGGTTCTTAGCACTTCACCCTTGTGATATATCCATGTTGTATGCTCTGCACTGAACAGCACTTGACTCGGCCTCAGTTTGCAGCAGAGAGAAATTAATTGCAATCTAATAGGATTCAAATTGGTACAAGGGATCCCATCATTACGGGACAAGACAGTAAAACTGCAGTACATTAGCAGCCAGGAAACAGCCTCGGTCAATGCAGTGGAACAGGCAACACCATGCCTCAGACATGATGAATTGATACCTCAATAACTGTAATTTATTAGCTGGTGCTGCTGAACAAGCATACGAACCAGGTGGGAATGGGCTGAACCTACATGGTGTTTGTGGAAGGAACGACATTCCTTTTGCAAGGTCTAACTTGAAATAATTTTACAGTGAAGTGAAGATGTGTCACAGCTTAATTCAAGCAGCAGTTATGTGTACTGAAGGATGAAAGTGTAAATCAGCAGCAGACTGGGAAGCAGAAGGCTCCTGATATCAAATGTCAGTGGAGTTGCTCCCTTGTTCTGCAACCTTTGCCAAGTCACTTGAACCTCTGGTGCTTCAATGAAGGCAGGTCCAGCACTGGGTCAGGAGCAAGAGTCCCATCAGAGGCCACATTCATCCCCTGTGCTTAGATCTGAGGTAAACTGCAACCCCTTCCTCACTGTATTTAAAACTGAGACTGGAGTTAGTACATGAGACTGGCCCATGGATAATTAAAGCCATGTGTGACAAACAGGCTTTATGTAATGAATTATGGTTAAGCTGCAAGAGCAAACCTGACAGACATGCACACGCATTCACACTCACACAAAGCCCAACTGTCCCACTTCCACATGAGCAGCTCGAAGGGAACATCTACAAAGCAAAGCAAAGGTGGGGCTGTGCCATGGATGAATGCACCCGCAGTGATTTCCTTCCGGGTAGCGCACACACACACACACACGGGGTAGCAGAGCCCCAGGCAGCCGAGGTTAACAAGCTGCGATGCTCATAGTCCTGCACTCCTGCTCCTCCTCTCTGCTGAAGCCCATGCCACTGAACAGTCGTAACTTGTTGCTAAATGAGGCAATCATTCCCATGCCTAGTAATGCCCCGTGGATTTTGCTGGGCAGGCAGAATTTTAAGAATTTGGAATATTTTCCCGTTAGTTTCAGCAAAGAGAATGTAAGCCACCAACACCGGAGGTGCCAACACTACCCACAGGCAGCTGCTGTTTCCCTCCCATCTTCTGTTAGGGAAAATCTTTTGGACGCCAAACCCCCTGAAGCACAGATCTGCCACCCTCACACCCCCTTAGACCTTGACCACTCCTTTTGCCTCTTCCCACCTGAGGTCTGTGAGGAAAGCAAAGGGCTCCTGCACTCACTGCAGGAGGACCAGAAGACCACGTGAGCAGTGAAGGTCTGGGTCTCTGAGCTAAGGGCAACGTATAAACAAATGACACTTCTGGGAAGAATGAAAGGGATTAATTAACACAGAATTGCAGATTTTTTTTTTTTCTTGGCAAGCCTTTTTAGCTCACTGCAATCAGCTTTACATACATTTCATACTCTAAGCTCATAATCAAGTGGGGCTATTTCAGAGTAGATACCTGAGCCCCATTTCAAGCTTCCTTAAGTGGATCTATTTCTTTCTAAGGTTACCCAAGAAGCCAGTTACCAAAGACAGAAAACTACAAAATTACACATTCAGTACTTCTAACCAGCTCTTCACCCTAGAAGACTTTTAGAGGATATATAATTAAGAAAAAGAAAACGGTTAGACTTAAAAACTGGCCCAGCAAGTTTGTTATCAAGATCCCTGCCTGGGTTTGTACTGTGGAAACACCCTCAGTACTCACACCTAGTTCTCAATCATGAGATGATGATTAATACCAGCATTAGATCATCCTCAGCAATTGTCAGAGCTTTCTGCAAGGTTCTTGCTGGATTAAATCATTGAATGGCGCTCAGCACCTCTAAGCAAGCTCTTCAAACCTGATGCTGGCATCCATCCTGGGCAGCTGATCTGGCACATTCATCCAGCATGATGCAGAAATACTGACTTGGATGGAGTCACTTCTCTCATGTCCTCCATCTGAACCAGCTCGCTGTGCTCTGAGTCAGCTCCGAGCTGATGTGCCAGTGCTGTTCCCAAATCCAGATAAGTCTATGGATGATGAGGTTCCACAACTTAAGGCTGGTCCTTAAAATCTTGCAAGACCCAGACTCCTACAGCAATGACCTCCTCCCTTCCTTCTTCAGGTTGAAAAAAGAGTTTTGTATTTCGCTGTATGGTAATAAAATAATCATCACATCCCCTACTGCTTTTCTTCTGTGTATTGCAAGCATTTTAAAAAGGAAGTAAAAATTCTCCCCATTGCAGATAAGCAGCCACACAAAGGATGGCTAAGTGATTTATCCTTTTGCCCAATAATCTAGTAGCACAACTTGGTAGCAGAAATCCTTTAAACTCAACAACTTTACCAACTAGTACTACTGGCAAGAATATGGCCTCTCCTCCTCTCCCAGACAGGGTTATTTTTTGAGGAGGACAAAGAGAACATGTTTTAAAATTATATGTCTGCAGTGTCTGGAAACATGAAAAAACCCAACTCAGATACCAAGTACCATCATGCTAGAGAACAAGATTCCTATTCAATACAGAAATAGAAATATCACATACAAGTTAATTCCTTACAGAGTCACTACCAGGTGAAAGACACAGAGTGAAAAAGAATGTATCACTTGTTTAATTTTTAACATATACAGTTCAGCACTGGAAACAGCTCATTTTTTGGACAGGTAAAAGAAAAGATTGACTTCTACTGATTAAATCCTAATTCTGTCAGAACAAGCTCCAAGTCAACAAGTGTGTCAATACTTAGCTAGGAATTAACTAAGGGCTCCCATTTGTGCAGTTTTATTAACAGCCTTTGCTGCACAAAACAAGAGAAAAAGCCCTTCAGCTTTTAGCAGGTTTAGCAGAGCCACCTCAGGGCATTCAGCACATCTCCATGGATCTCTGAACAGCAGGATACACCTGATCAGTGGTGCTGAGTGCTACAAAATCCTCTCCTTCTCTACATCCTGCAAATGAATCCAGCTGAAGCAGTAGAAATTCCTGTAATTGCCTAAGTAAGTTACAGACATTCTGGCAAAAAAAAAAAAAACAAACAAAACCATCAGGAAAACAAGCACATGATGTCAGAGAAGGAAGCCTCTGGAATGGTCAGAAATCCCATTCTGAATCTCATTAATGGAGCACAACAAACATCTTAAAACAGCTTGTACATTTTATTTGCCTCTATCTATCAAAGCAGCAGAAAGACATTTATTCTGGTCAAAGGTATCAGAATACAAAACTAGAAATCAGAGTAAACTTGGTAAGTGGGATTTGCATCTATGCTGAAGTGAATGAGGAGCACATTGCATCAACAAGTCACTGGGATTTAGACTCTCAGCTGACTGAATCCTTATGGGGGCCACCTCAGCCCCATCCAGCCTGGCCTTGGACACTTCCAGAGATGGGGCAGCCACAGCTTCTCTGGGCACCCTGAGCCAGGGCCTCAGCATCCTCACAGAGAACCAACTCCCAACACAGTTTACCCCCTTCTGTATTTTTTTGTTCATAGATAGAACACATATATGTTCAGACTTCACAAGCACCAAGTTTCAAGCCACTGAAACACACTCATAGAAAAATAATTATTTGTGATGGCCAGCTATCACAGGACTGTACAAAAAATTCCTATTCTTAAAGTACCATTGGCAGGTCAGTAAACGCTGAGATCCAGAGTGGTGATAATTGCATAACTAAGAAAAGTTAAGAAAAAAAAATCAATTCAAGCAGCTAGGACTCAAAAGCTGCAGGAATAAAAATGGGTTTTTGAAATCATCTTTACAAAGCTACGTGATAGTTAGATTAACACAAAGCACTATAAAGATAGCCAATTCCTGAAAAATATTATTTCTCTTTTTCTTAGGTCAGTAAACCCCCTATTAACTACCAAAATATCTGCTTTTGGCTCTGCCTTAGGCTTATGCCTACTTGGGGTGACCCAAGGTTGTCAGACAACAATTCAGTTCCTACTAAATAACACCCACACAAAAAAACCCCCCAAAACCCCACCAAAACCAACAAAAAAAAACCCACCACAGAACATACCACTGTTTATTTTTTTTTTTTCCTCTGGGACAATGCAGACTTTATTACATCTGCTATTACAACGTGCCTATAACAGTGCTCTCTAACAAGCAGCCCTAAGGTCAAATACGTTCCTTGATCAATTTACTAGAGGTCCCTGGTGCTACTGCTGTGGGTAGACTGTCTGGGGAAAAAAATAATCCCTTTATTCCTTTGCTTTGCTGTAAGGGGAAAAAAAAGCTGTCACAAAGACATTTTTCTTCTCCCTCTGCTCTTGACAAGTCAGGTAAACAGGGAGGGAATACCCAGCGGCAAAGGCCTGTAAGAGACCAGCATTTATACAGGCATGTAAAACCACACTGTTTATTTACTGAGCTGCTCGGCGCAGCAGGACGATTCAGAACAAGGCTCAGGGGATTGGGAAGATGTCTCAGCAGAACACCTGCAGTACTTTGCATGAGGACAAATAAAAGGCACTATGGATGTGAGTGTCGTGTGGTCATCCTTGTACAGGAATTTAACAGTTCAGTACATTGCTACAGTCAACTCTGACAAGCAATAGCACTAATTCAGAGATGCTCTGAGCAGTGCAGCCATCACATTAACCCTCTCCTAGTTTTGTCAGTACAACTGTGACAGTTGGTCTGGTTTTGCTCAACACACCTGTATCAACCAATAAGTAATAACTCTACCCAGAAAAGCAGATTTGACACTGGCAGACTTGCTACAGAGATCACTTCAGGCTTGCATCAAGAAGCAGGAAAGAAGTTAGTCTCATTGGCCACAATGCTGAGTACCACTCTTACTCATGCCTGACTTTTGTTTCATATGTTGTGATTTATTTATTTTCATTCTCTGTGCAGGTTTTAGTCACAGACTGGCACCAAGGTTAAGGGGAACTGTCCCATTCAGCCCCCCAAACGGGAGTGAGTCTGGAGCTCCACGTGCCTCCACTTATTTGTGGGTTTTTAGGCACTGTCTGCTTATTCCCTATGGCTGATTCCTATCACTTCTGAACAAACATGTTAATTCCTGCAAACAGCCTCTTTAAAAGACACCCCCCCTCAAAAGAAAGAAAAAAAATTACTCTTTGCTAATGGCCTATAATGGGTCTAAATAAAGCCTGAGCTGTTCCTTACTCATGCATAACTTCATTTCTTCTATTCCCTTCACACCCTGCCCGGTTGGCATAATTTGCAGAAGGGTTTTAGCATGGACAATTGAAACATCCACATGCTGCCTGAACTAAAAAGCTTAATCCTAGAGCCCCTTTCTTCCTGTGTGATAGCTAAACGTGGCTTTTATTTTGATTATGCTGGTCCCATCTGCACTGTCAGTTTTAACCCATGAGGACTGAACTCCAGCCACATCCCCACACAGATTAGGACAGCATCTCACCCCCCACAATGGCTAGAGAAGGCTTAAAACCTGGCAGAACTCCAACCTTCACATTTCATATGGCCAGAATAGAATTCCTTCTAAATTGGCAGACTCCACGTGTAAAATCCCCTAAGTCACCACACGTGGTGATTAATTAGCACACACCTTGGGAGTGGCCCAAAATCAGGACAGGGACAAAGGACGAGCATGGGCCACAAAGAACAGTTGCCAGCCTCTTCCAAGACCACGCATTCCCACTCGGGTGCCATGCCCTGACACAATTTAAATCCATCTTTCTCTTTAAGCAGAGACAGCACTGCCACTGACGATGATACCACAGTGACAAAGGAGGGCTGAAATTCAGACCCGAATTGTTATTCCCCTCAGCTAGGCAGTTATGCGCAAGAAACACTGCTTGTAAACACTTCTTTGTCAAACACTCAATTACAAGCTGCTTTATGAACAAAATGAGGCAGTCGCAAGGAAAGTGAGAGACAAAAATGGGGAAGCAATCGCCAGTGGCTCACAGCCATCACAGCACCATGGCCCAGGAACATTCCAGGTCACACTGCCAGCCCCTCTGACAGCAGGCACGGACACATGGTGGGAAAACACCAAATCCAGCTCTGCCCAACAGGGTTTGGGTTTTGAGGACCTCAACTTTGTTCTGCTGTTATGGTTATGTCCTATGAGGTAAGGAAAGAATAACTGGTTTATTTTTATATCCTCAGTTTTTGCAGTCTGAACCAGGAAGAAAAGGAGCACATGGACAAATGTGGAACAAGTTCAAAGCCCTCAAGTTCAGGCAACACTTGCAATATGACTGTCTTTCTTTGTGTCATCCCCATTTACACCTTTATACACTGAAATTGCTCCATATGAGCTAAAAAGGAACTGGAAACTGGAACATTCATTTTTTTCATGTTAAAGCTGCAGATGTACTCCACAATGTCCAGCTGAGCTACCACCAGCTTCGATCCTAAAAGGACTGAAGGCCTAACTCCAAAGAGATATTTCTGACTAATGCTACAGCCAATAAATGCCATGTTAAATTATAAAATATTGCCCTATAGCCACTCAAAAGTTTTGAGAACCAACAGGAAGACAACTTCATGAGATCCAGTACCACTTTCCAGGAGGCTGCAATGTTACAGCATCACAGGGCTTGTTCATCACAGCACTGTTATTCAAGCTGCCCTGGACAGCACCCACTACTTGATCCATTACCTCGTCCCTGGATTCTTTTAGCAATATTATTCCAGTGGATAAGATTTCCCCTGGAAAGAGTTTTTTCCTTGTTTTTATTAGTCAGTGTCAATGAGCCAAGCAGAGCTGTAAGAGGAAACGTCAGAGAGCAAAGTGAAACCCAGTGTTAATCTTCAACTTTAACTGGCAATGGATCTGCAGATGAAGGAAGAATCGAGCCTGTGCTCCTTTCCCTAGAGCTGAACTGAAACCCTTAAACCAGAAGAAAGTGGAATGTGGGAAAAAAGGAAAAGACAAAAGATTTGTTTTTAAATTAATAAACCTGCACATATTTACACAACTGACTTTAGACACCAACATTCAGAATCCAGCAGCTACCCAAAGAATACTTTGCTTTGTAACCTGAACAATTCCAACTGCAAAAAGCAAAATTGAAGGAAAGCTACAAGAAATAAAAAAAAGCCTCAACTTTTGCATATAATGATAATAAGAGTTTACAAGAACAATTCCTAAACTTATTACATGAAACCTTGCTGGGATTTTTTTAAAATAAATTAATTTCAAGGCTCAACTTCAGAAAAAAAATTAGAATCAACTGAGAGTGCTAATAGCTGGAAAAATCTACATATACACACAACATATTTCACCTCTTGAGTTAAAAGATACATACCCAACTACACCTTAGGACTCCCACAACCAGTAAGTTTGGAAGAGCTTTAAATCTATCACAAACCTCTGCTGGCTTTATTAAATTTTTAAGTTTCTTTTAGACAAAACATTAGAGAAAATAACAGATTTTGTCAAAACAATCATGCAGTGGCATTAACCTGAATAGCTACTAATAACCTTGCTTGAAGGAAAAATGCAAGTGCTTATTTTACCTAAGAGATGCCTTCAAACCAAAGATGTGCTCAACTCAAGCTGTGTATATTCTTACTCGTGTAAACCATCCATCAGGCAGAAGTATGAAAATTCTCTCCCTTAAGAACCCACACAGAAAGAGGCTGAGGGATGTGGGTAACACTGCCTGGGGCTGCAGTTTGGGAGGCGAGAGCAACTGAGAGGTGGAAAACAGCATCATCCTTGATTCGCTTCCACGAGGAAAGCCAAGTCAGCTGGACCAGTGCCACCGAATGACTTCAGGCAAAGACTGGCAGCTGCCAAAGCAATCCTGGCACACTGGGTATCCCAGCAGTCTCCTGCAGAAGCTGAGATCCATGGCCAGCACTGAGCAAGGACAAGTTCTGCGTGAGGAAAGTAACAGCACCTCATGAAAAAGGTATTTATCCTGCCTCAACACAAGTGACATTGGGATGTAATTTTGTTTGTTTTAAATCAGCTCAGATTTAGACTGGAGCAGTGCAGATGGTATAGTTATCATACTGATAAGTGTGCTAGGAGGAGAATATTGGCTGTCTGCATCAACTGTGTTTATTTCACACCAATAAAAATACCTGTGATCATCCCAAATATCACGGCAGACATGTGGTGCAAGCAGAGGAACAGAGGCTACAATTGGGTAACACATACCAGCCTCTTCTGCAAAATTAGCTAAAATATTGGGCAGCTAGTGCTTAAATCAGGATGAAATAACCATTTAGATGCTTCTTGTCCAAATCAGAAAAACAACATCCAAAAAGACTGTGGCTTCTTCCGGATCCTTGCCCCTCCTGGCAGCATCCACACTGAACCTGAGAATAAGGTCTCCACACATCTCACAGGACACCTGGAACATGTCCTGTCTCATAGCTATGAGGAGATGTGCAATAAAAACCTCCAGCCAGGGCTCTGAATCTATTTAAATAGCCCACAGTACTCCATTTTTCAACTTGCTAAAATCACAAGATACAATAGAAGTGCTCTATCTTGGTACCTTCTGCAAAAGAAATATAGAAGTGAAAAAAGTGAGAGGAAGGAAGAAGGAAAAGAAAGAGGACTTTGTGCATTGTGTCAACCAATTATATTCAACAGAGAAAAAGATAAAAGTGGTTATAGCTTCCTGTAATCCACTTCATGTAATTAAATCCCCTTCTCTAAATTACAGACCATTTAGCTCTTCTTCTATAACAATGTAACCAATGACCACCAACAACCTTTTTTATAGCATCTAATGCCACGTAAGTTGTTAGCAATGAAATTTCCTTTTTATTTCTCCCTTTCAAAAGAAGCTGCTGTAGAGATATTCATTCACAGCTACTTACAGACTGTCATCGAGAAGAGAGGATCGCTTTGTTTCCCTTTATTCTGTTCCTGTCTAAGGCTGTATTTAAGCAAATGTGACCATCAGTCATCTAAGTGTGACCATCAGTCATCTAAATGCAGGCAGAGAAGTTAAAGGTGACCAGCAAGAGTTTTAAACTGGAGCTTATATGGAGCTTATAACTGGTTTGATTCTCCAGGTACACGTGCAACATCACTTCCTAACACTGTACCAGTGTGGCTTAACTGTCTTCCTGCCACTTGAATTTTCTGACCTTTCTTAACTTTGAAACCACCAGGAACATCAGGTCATGCCTTGTTTGCAGACCCCTGTTTTCTGGGGACGAGTCCTGCCCCATGGGAGCTGCTCTGAGAGGCTTCCCCTGGATTGCTCCCAGTAGGAAATGTCCAGTTCCAGAGCTCTGCTCTGGGATGCTTCACCGGGGCACTGCAGCTCCTGCATCTGCTCTGATGAGAAGTCACTGCAGCTCAGCTCCCCTGCAGGCAGTGCACAAAGTCCCAGCACAGAAAGCACTGGCAACATCCAGTGCTTTCATCACCGTGCTCTCCAAACCTACTCCAACACATCCTGAAAGTGCCAGCAGCCATCTGGAGGCCTGACCACTTTGCTGCTGCCCAGATGCTGTGAAGTGGGAGAGGTGAGTGGAGACAGACAGGAATTTTGGAGAAGAGGAAAAGCAGGGACAAAGAACGCAGAAGCCAGTGCTGCAGGCAAAGCCATGGGGTCTAGTTGTGAACACAGCATGGTTGATGCTGTAACAGCAGCAGTTTGATCTTAAATACACAGCAGGGACCAGAGTGCCTGTGGCAAGGCACTGCATTGCCACCGCCATGGCCCCACAAGCCCTGCCTGCTCTGACAGCCAGGAACAAATCCCCACCCAAGCAAAGCCCACAGCAGTAAAACCCTGGCCAGGTGAGCCAGCCCTGCCCAGTGCAGCACGGGCACACCAAGGAGCTGCACTCAGAGGCAGCTGAGCTTCTCTGGCAGGCTAAGGAGAGCTCTAAGAAAGCAAGGACAAGTAGGGCACACGGAGCAGCAGTACTGGCAAGGGAGGTTCAGCTACAAAAGGGGAACCCACTAGTCCAGACAAGCAAGCGTTTCACTATTCAGTGAAAAAGACAAAGCCACATTCTCTTACATGTAACACTTCCAGCAGCCAAAACATGCTTTACATCACTGTTCAGAAAATATTTGCAGTGTAGTAAAATCCAGCATATGCTTCTGTTTCATTCTTCAGCAGGAGTCTAAATACAGTTGGACACCCCACAATTCTAATAAGCATGATCTCTTCAATTTATGTTTCCCTACCAGAACTGCAGAGGGTTTTGAAATACAATTTTTCTGGCTTAAGCAAAGGCCGCCTCCTGTCACAGTTCCCAGAGGGTTTACATGGTACTGTTTTTCCTGAAGCAGTGTTACAGAAATTTGTTCTGGAAGCTGTGCTGCAGCTCTCCAAAGGTGGCTGCAATCCCACCGAGAAGCTACCTGTGCCACAGATAGAATGCAGACTTTAACAGTCTAATGTTAGTATAGCATTTTAAACAAACTACACACACACTGCAAAGTTCTCCCTCTGCTGCAGAGCAGGCTCTGCAGCCATTTCAAGAATCTCGATGAATTCTTGGATAAATTTAGCAAAAACAACAGCACTTCTTTGTAATAGCAGGGTTTCATTTGGGAAATAAACATCCACTTTTTATTTACAAAGAATTTTTCCTCCTCCTGCCACTACTACTACAGCTTCCCTCTACTTTGATCCAGAGAACAGAATACCAAGTGCCTAACCAGGACTTAAAGCAGATTTTTAAATTAGTTCCTGACAGTGCAAACAGATTGCTATTGATTGAAATGAGGCTGATTTTAGGCCTTGGATTAGCAAAGCTAATGTCTCGATGCTGTGTTGCCCATTTCAGTACTCTGCACCGTTGCTCCCCAGTGGTTTCCCAGGCAGCTGTGGAGCCTCAGCAGTTGCAGATTAGCGCGAGAGAGCAGGGCAGGGCCATCTGTGGCTGCGCCTGCAGCCCTGTTCAGGCAGAACAAGAACCTCCTCCCAAATCCCCGGGGCCAGGACCCTGCTCTACACCCTCATTAGGAGCTTTGGAGCCAGCCAGGCTGTTCATAAGTTCAGGAGGGAGCCGGTGTTTGGGAAGGCTTTGCTGGAGCCCAGCACCACAACTGGCCGAGCTCAGTGACCTCCAATGCCGGCCACGTCCGCTCCGGATGGAACCGAAGCACTGGGGGAGCCAAAGCCCGGCTTTCCTTCCCAGACAGCCTGGCCCAAGTCTGAGACAGAGGCTTCACACAGGTAATGGCACCACCTTATCAGCCCTACTCTCCCAGCCAACACAAATACCTACTTAAAAATAATCGCTGCAGAGCTTTCATGGCCAAACTGTACGTTCTTGTACTTACAAAGGTAGAAATGGATCCTGCTTTTAAGCAACATTTTGCTGATTAAAAGAAAATGGACTTTTTTCCTCTTGCTTTGTTGTTTAGTTTCAAAGAACGTTTAAATAACAGTATCTGCTAACAAAGAGGGTAACATCAGTTAGAAGCAAAAAGAAACTAGTTTGTATAATTTCAGCGTTGAAAAGCAGTGAAATGCAAACACCAAAGCAGCACACACCAAACCAAACCAATCCCCAAAAGCCACATTAAAGGCAACCTTTCTTTTCTTTTTTTTCCCCGTAAGCTGACTGCCTAGAATTCATTGGGTTTTAGTAGCCTGAGATACTGAAAGTAACAGAGTGAGTAAGTTATATCTAGACCCTCTTTGACACAATTCGGCTTCCAAATGCTACATTATTAAGACATGGAGGAATAGGCATATCCATGTCCTCTGGCTAAAGACACAGGCTCCAAAGGTTATTTTTCACACTCACCCTCCCATATGGCTGCTGAACCTCAGCGAAGAAAGAGACATTTCAGTCTCTAGACTGTGCACCACTAAGTACACACTGCCTCCAGCCCACCAGTGGCTTCAAATCCAAGCTTTCCATTTATTATTTATCATTATCTGAAAAATACAAGTAAAACTCAAGCAGCTACACGCTCCTATTGCCCAACCGTCAGCACGAACAATATGATGCCAAAGGAAATTTTCCACACAAAGTATTTCATTATCCAGACGAGTTTCTAGACCGTTCTCCTCTGTCTTGGGAAAGGCCCCACAGCCTTTCAGTACCACACACAAATGGGGCCAAGGGTACACAAATGGTTTGAAAAGGAGCTGTCAATTTTCACCAAGACATCAGAAGAAACAATGTACATCCTGGATGGAAAAAATGACTAGTGTATTACCTTTAGCTCAGATCAGCAGTAACCCAGAGCACGGCTCTCCTCGGGGGCAGGGAGGGTGTTATATCCATTAATGAATTTTGGATAACGAGATGATGAGCATCACAGAAAAACCACATGAATAGGTAATCAAACTTGTTAATGCAACTTAGCAGTTCCAGTCCAGCACGAGCCATGGCAACACAGAACATTAATCACCGACAGCGCTCAGCAGTTTGGGGAAGGCTGGGGAGTGAATGAGACTCAGGAATTAGCTGTGCTTTCCCTCCCTCCAGGAAGCTCTGCTGAAGTCACAGAGATGTCACGCCTCCAGAGCAACACGACCGTGTTAGCCTCCCTGCCCTCTCCTCCCATGCTCCAAACCCAGCACACTATTTATGAGCACTAAATACGTGTTGCACCACCCTGTTCTCCTCAGCTTCTCTGAGACTCTTCCTCATCTCGGGTGATTTAAACAGTGGGTGGGAAAAGGAAGGAGGAGGTGTAAGACGCTAATCTTCGTGACAAATGACTATTTGCAGAACACTGTGTTATTACATTTAACATCTAAATATATTCAAAATACCGTGATGCTCCCAAGCTGACTAAACAGAGAGCTTGAGGTTGAGCTAACTGGAAATACCAGCAACTCTTTGCTATTAGCCCCAACTCTTTTCTCAAGGTGGTCATTGTACGGAAAGCACAATGGGTCCTAAAGCCCAAGAAAATAGGAAAAAACCCCCAAACCCCAACTGTTCTACATCCAAGGTGCTCAGACATTCAGAGGAATAAGTAACTCCAAAAATGAAACCAGAAAAGAGAAGAACAGCTCAGCTAAGGCTAATCAAAGACTGACTCAAAGTTCAAAGAGTGACTATCCAAAAACAAGAAGAACGACGTAGGACACATAAGGGAGAATGAAGAGGTTTCATCTTGTATGCACCTCTTACTTAATCTAATCAAATTACACATCCAACCCTTTAAATCCCTTAAAGAGGTGATGGGCTGCTCTCCCCCACCAGCACTGTCTGCAGTTGTGGTGGGGACTCCTTTTCCCCAGCCACTGGGTTAGCCTTGGACATGGCCTTTCGAAAAGGCAATGACAATTTCCAAGGAATGCTCCTGTGTTGGAGGCAGTTACAGCCCTTCAGAGGGGGCTGGATTTACTGCAGGCCCCTCTGGCTACACCAAAATACACCACAGCTTTGAACACTTTCTCACTCCTTGACACACCTGATCCTGATGACTGCAAGAGCTTTTGTTGATCCCCACTGTAGAACAGCAGTTTCAGGACAGCACCTTTCCCTGTGTACATGAGTTGAGAGCAGCCTCAAACTCTGACAAATCTTGGACAAAAGGACCTAGAGTATTTGGAATGCCTTTTTCTCCCTCTGCTTAGTTACAGAAAGAGATAAATGTGTTTGAATGATTTTTATACACATTTGGGAGTAATAGGCTGGAAAGGACAGATTGGTTCTTGCAGCCGTCTCCCCATAGCCTGAGGTACAGAACAACCAAATATTCAGGAGCAATTGCAATCTGGATGCTTTGTCAAATGGAGTGAAGTACAAATCTAATTTTCTAAACAAAGCAGACAACCTGGCACTGAAATCAGCTTAACACTTTGCACCTCTTTACAAGGATTAGCAGAATGCCATAATTATAATGCCCAATTTGATTTATTAGAGGAGGCTGCATAGAAAAGATGACAATTCAGTAGCATTGTGAAGAGAGGGGATGAGAGTAGAAGGAAAGCTTCAAATTGAACAGTAATTTCTAAACAACATCTCAATATAATTAGCATTAATTATAGTAAGCTAACCAAATTAGATATAAACCTATGTTTAATAACCCTGAGATGCAAAAATCACCCCCCAAATTCCAGGAAACTTAATATCACAGCCAATTTGTCTAGACAGCTTGGCAGGAAGTGCCAGAATTCTAGGTGCAACCTTTGTGGTTACTAAAAAGAAGGAAAAATTATTGAATTTGTCTATATCATTTGCATAATGAGTTTGAACTACGAATAGCCTAGTTTATGTAGCTTAGATTTTGCTGCTACTTTCATCAACCTTACAGACTTCCAAACTTGTCTGGTTTTCAAAACTGCTTCAGCTAGGATAATAGCAGGTACATAAAAAACCTCCCTTTCCAACAAAAGAGGAATTCTAACTGTGACTTCTTTAAAGAGGCACAGTGTATTAATGAGTCACTCATCACAGGTTTTATTTGATATTTTTTGTGCAAGCTCCTCACTCTTTATAGAGTTTGTTACTTATCCTTACAGGTTAAAAAAAAAATAAACAATGGAAGTTGAATTCAAGTTTTTATGAATGTGGCAGCAAATCCCTATTTAATCACTGATGGCAACCAAATACTAGTCAGAAGAAAATAGTAAAAATGTCCTCATTTTTCAAAGCTGAAATACCAATAAATGAAATATTTGGTAAACTAAGGCAGCAGAGTATGAGAGAAATTGGAGTCTGCCAGTGCAACAAAATCTCTTACCCCAGAGACTTCTATGGAAGTGTCATGAAATCCCTAGTGGACACAACTATGTAAAACAGTTTTAAATTTCATGTACATGTCACTATTAACAACCTTTTCCCCCTGCAAGGAGAGGGAACCTCCCCACTGTCTTACACATCCACAGCTATGCAAATCCCCACCATGATATGGATTTCCTGCAGTGTAATTTTAGACCTGAAGAAACAACTTTCACCAGACCATGAGAATTTCTAACTTAAAACATGATGAACCCTTCTAAACCAATATGCTAAAGCACCATCCCAAAAGGCTGTATGTGATGGAGAAGTTATAGGGGAGGTTACGTGAGATAATTATCTTCACCATCTTTTCAAATGTTAAAATATTGCAAGTCTGAAAAAACATTTCAAGTAACTGGACAATTCAATCTCTGGCTGTCTGGCACACACACAGGATTAGTTTCACAGAACAGAAGGTGCACTTGGGTTAAACAGCTCTTTTTCTGCTGGAGAAATGGAGAATATAAACCACTTTTTCATCGTAGTGTGTTTCTTAGCCTGGAACAAAATGCTGCAAGGTCAAGTACACTGGCGTTCCCACTGGCTGCCACTTGGCACCCTGTTAAGGACAACTGGGAAAGTGTCCACGGAGAGATGCTGCTGTGCCATGAGGATTGCCAACCCCTGAATGCACACTAAGTCACTAACAAAGCTCCCTGCTGAGCAGCAGTTAAGTGATAAAGAACCTGCCAGCCACAGTGCCTTTTCTTTGCCACCTGCCCAGCTGTAGCACTGTGGCTCCGATGGAGTCTCCAGAATCATTCTCTCCAGCATGACAACTCTGCATTCAATAAGGCTCTACCACATTGTAGAAGGGTACAGAGAAAAGACTGCCCAGGGCACAACTGCCTCCAAAATGACCTTCCAGTTCTAAAATACTTGAATAGTCTCTCCTCCTCAACGCACTGTTTTGGGGGTAAGTGAAACTCGAGTCATGAGATGGCCACAGCCATGTTTGCAGCTTCCAGGTGCACACTGCCCAGCACACATTCTCCACAGAACGACCTGATGGATTATTTCCATTTGTGTCCAAGACCGTAAGAGCCACAAACCTACGCTATCAATGACTGCACTGTCTCAAAGCTGCAGGAGGCCTGCTCCTTCCTTCCTGCATGACTCAGTACACCTGGCTTCCACCTCAGCTTATGGAACCTGCCCTCAACGCAGGATTTGTGCACTTGGCCACAAGTCTTCTGAGAGGCACTGTTTTTACCAGCACAAGTCACCAGAGAAGCCGTTTACTTTGACAACCTCACCTACCGGCAATGACAACATTTCACGGTGGCCAATGCCACGACAGTGGCTTCAGATGAGAAGAATTTCCCTACCTGTTTGGATAACTTCAAGGGCAGTTTCTTCTTCATCCGTTCCTTGCCTCTTTCTGCCTCTCTCTCAGAGCTCCCCGCATCATTGTTATGGCCATTTTCACTTGGCTCAGCAGATACACAGTTTTCAGATTCTCTAGGTTTCTTGCCTGGATGCTTCTCCCATTTCTCCTTCCGCTCCTGAGGCTTTAGTGACATGTCCTTCTGTAAAGGAGATTAAAAAAAAAGAATGGTAAGTTCTTTGCAGCTACCTTTAAGCATTAAGCTGTATAAATATTGAATAAAAATACAAGACAGCATGTTTCTTCCAGAGATGACTTAAGATGAATAATTAGGCATGCACAATGCAAACAGTAATTTTAGATTAGATTAGGATAAATATTCTCCAGGCTATGTGTTTGATTAATTTCAGTGATGCTGGAACTGGGTATGAAAATGAGCTCACTTCAGATGAATTCAGAAACGATACGTCAACAGCACGTGAACAAATCAGCATCCTGAAGAGAAGCCTTAAACTGTTCAACTGAAACAGAGGTGGGTTTTATTTTGTTTCTGATCTCAGAACGAAACACATCAGACACCCCTTGGGGCTGACAGTCTCTGATTCACAGCAGCATTCATATGGAGAAAGGCACTTCTAAAGCCCTACTACGCATTCCCAGAGCCAGAGAGATCAATGGCATCCAAACACACAACAGAGGTTGAACACTTCCAAGTGTTAAGTGTCTGCCCTGAACCAGGCTCTAACATACCACCCAAGCACAGTTTAAAAGCGGGTATGTCATGTCATAATGATTAACATTGGAAGTGAGATCAGAGAAGGGAATTACTCCTGCTATCCCTGGCATCTCTGAGGACTGAAAGTTGAACTCCCGGTGACAATGTAGCAAACTCTCTCTCTACACACAGTGCGTGGAAAAGGAGTTGAAGAAATAATATGCTAAATCACTGTGGCACTGGGTCACTACAGCTAGATAAATTTTTCCCTTATGTCTTTTGTTAACTGCTCAAGGATAAAAACGGAATTCTTACGGGACTGTTTCGCAGAATATCTATTCCAATTATTTATGCAATGTAAATAGATTAGGAAATACCTTTAAAGCACTGCTTACTATGCCAAAATCTGTCAACTTCAGCCATTGATATTTTTCTAAATGCCTCACTTTAGAGTCAAGCAGTTACATGACAGGTATTTGTACCTTACATGAATGGAGATCACAATACAACTGCTCACATCAATGCACACACCTTCAGTACTGCAAAAGAGCTCATGAAAATCATTAGCTCTTTAGACTCTCAAAAACTGAAGCCCAACAAAAAAAGAAAATTAGGAACTGGAATGAAATGCCCTGCTGATTGCTACAGATTACTTCCTCCTCCTCTCCTTTAATTAGTGAATTGACTGCCTCAGTGTGCAACATGCTGATTCCACTCCAAATCACTCACTTGTTTAAAGTTACCCTTCCCTGGGAAGTGAGATAATGCACTGGCACTTTAGGGTCACAGGCACATTGAAATTAGAATCACAGCAGTAAAATACTTGCAGCTGTTTGCAATTCCAGCCCAGGCTCCCAGACAAGCAGCCAGCACCCAACTTCTGCCCACCCCACATAGGGGTCCTGTGGGGCTGGCAGCTCCTCTTGGAGCACACACACATACAGCAGGTTGCAAAACACCCAAAGATAGAATCCTGCCACCAAAATTAAAATAATTAGCACTGTCTTGGAGGCACAGAACACACCAGAATACAGCTCAGCTTGCCAAGTCCATAACTACTGAAAGAGCAAGGAAAATACCTGTCTGGCATCATTCTCCATGAATGATAAAACAAAGACTATAAATCAGTGTTTAGCTGCTCACTTTGGTTTTTAGTTTAAAGATAACACTTCAAAGCAGCAGTTCAACATGCCAATTGAAGAAGGTCATATTGTGCTGTTTACTGGGAAGCTACTGAGATAAAAATCAAAATGCTAATCTTCAGTAGCTAACCAAAAACTGGCCACATGGAAATGATATCTGCTATCTGATATTCACCAAAACATTAGACGCAGAAATCAAACGTGCACTTCTTCACAAAACCAGATGCAGCTTGTGACGTGACAGCACGTGCATGGAAGATGCTGCATGAGGTTACACGGACCCCTGATGGAGAAAGGAGATCGGGGCAGGGGAATGCCACCACCTGAGAGCACCAGCAAATCATGCACTCCTGGCCTGAGGTGCAATATTCACTTCTAAGGATGCCTTCAAAGCCAATAAATAACCATTTTGGTTTAAACTCTGTCTGGTTTCACACAGTGATTTGGCCTCTGTTAATGCTTTAGAGAAAGTCTTCCCTTGGTACCCACAGCACATTCACTGCAAGTTTCCAGACGATTCCTTTCACCACAGAACTGGTCTGGAAATCTGTGTTCTTCCCCTTACTGAATCCTAAAAATTCCCTACTTCGAAATGCAGCTTTTTATACCTATTTTGTCTGGAGACTTAAGGTTTGTTTCATCGCTGAGCTACTAGCAAAATTAATTCATGGATTACAGTTATAGCTGGATCAAAGCCAAGGAAATAATTCATTCACTTGCAGTGCCACTTGCATCCAAGAATCTCAAGCACTTTCCAAACAGCCGTGAATTAAGCCCCAAGGCTGAGGCTGTTCCAGCAGGAGGACAGTGGAGGGACACCTGGAGGAGCCATGGGGACAAAGCCACATTTGTCAGCCTGTGACAAGAAAACCTGCTCTGGAGCCCCGTTCCTCCCTGCTCCAGCAGAGGACACAGCTCACAGGACTTTTTTCTGGGAAGGCAGGACACTGAACTCAGCACGTCCTTGCTGACAGAGGGTGACAGCACGGTGTTCTCTAGGCTGCTAAATGCAAACCTCTGCAGCCTCAGGCAGAGAGCAGGACGGGGCTAATGGGGTTTCTGTTCTTACCTCCTTTGTTTCCTTTCTATTTGCTCTACTAGAAGAGCCTTCCAGTGATTGCTCTTTTACTAAAGTTTATGACCTCCAAGTTGGGGACCTCACTTAGCACAACAGCTTAACTATTTTTCGATGTGCATCTGTGCTTGTGCACAGGCAATTGCTGGAAAATTTAAGCACATCCAGAATATAAAGTACATCACAAGAGTGGATGCTTATTGATGCACCTCGACTGACTCCAATCCAGAAATCCCAGCCCGCAGGTGCGACTGGCCTCCTGACAAACTGCCCCACTGGAGTCTTCCCCCCAAGCAAGCCCAGAGCAGCAGATATTTTCACCCTCTGCACACCATGTAAAGCCTGGAGAGTCACATAGTGACAGTATCTGAAGTCAGTCCCCAAAGTCAAAAGGTCTTCACATCAGCCTTGTGGTTTCTGCCCAACACAGGAGGCTGCAGGCCTGACTACTTTTGCTGTCACAGCTCCAGTAAATGCCCTTCTCCAGGGAAGGCTGGTGGATCCAGGCCCATTTCTCTTCTCAGTTCCAGAAATGACATTGCTAAATCTTGCTCCAGAATATAGAAAACTGTTTTGTTCCTTACTACTCATTGTTTCCAGGACTGTCTCCTACCTGTCCTCACCTCAGAATTTCTCTGACACCTTCCAGGGCAGGCTACAGCCTCTCCATCTGCAGCCTCTTGTCTGTCTGGGCTGCAGATGGAGAGCAGATGGTTCTAATTGGCTGCATGGTTACAGATAAGGAAGAATTAGACCTTTCTTCAGAGCCTCTTTCCTGGCAGTTACTCCATGAAACACACAGATTCTATCTCCTCATTTGTTTGTTTGGATGTACAGACACTTCATCTGAAAATGGGATTGTGGTACCTCCTCCAGCTCTCCCTGGAATTCCTTGCACACCGGCAGCTGAAGATCCACTGACAAAGACCCTGGCAAAGCCTGGAAACTCAAGTACGTAACCTAGGCTCTGCAACAGATTTTGAGAGTCCACAATAAAAACCTTCTTGGTTTTCTTTCCATCACTATTCAGCCCAAGCTGGTTATGCAATTGCACCTCGGCTTTCAGCAGATCTGGCAGGAGCCCTTAATCACTTGGAACTCCTTCCTGAAAAGCCAGTTTTCTTCTGTCTCCAAGGCACAGCTGCAATCTCCGAAGACACTCAAGGTATACACTGCTCAATTCATAAGTAAACCTGGGAATAATGTGGGTGCACAGCCCTCAGCTCTGGAATGAGACTGTTCTTACCCCTAAAATGCCACAGCAAGAGACTTCTGCACAATGGGCTCCACGCTGTCTGTTTGATCAGGAAATAATGATCAGCCCTGGAGGAGTCCAGCACAAGCTCACATCCCACAGCCACTGGTTGCAGTTATCACTGCCTGTTTGCTCAGCCCAGCTCAAACTCAGCCTTAATCCTCTGAATTTACACAGCTTTGAGGTCTCAGAAAGCGAGCAGGGGAAGGCTGTGGTTGTAAATACCTTTCACACACAGGGAACACTTAAAGAACCTGAAGAAAATGTCCAAAACCCACGCAGCCAGATGAAAACCCTTGAGTACGCTGCTGGGATGCAGAGGGTAAAAATAACACCTACAGATAATAAAATAACTATCCTTAGCCCTCAAGCATCAGTTCGAAACGCAGCCCTGGTGTGAAATCAAGTCCATTACAATCCCCGGTTCCCAGGACCCATCGGACACTGCGAGGCTCAGCCAAGGACTGCTTACACTCCATTCCTGCCAGACTGCCTCTGCCGACTTCAGAAGATTATATGGGCTGATTTCCCAGAAGGGAAACAGCCTCCAGCTTCTCTCTCCATAGCTCTTCACTGCAGCACTTATTCCTTCAGTTGGGGAATGTGAAAAATCCTACCCAACATCAAATAGGAGAAGGATCCACACAAAGGAAATAAAAAACACTGCTGTGTCTGAAAGTGACCCTGCTTGTCCATGTTTCTGCCTCCAGCTTCTCTCAAAGAATTGCAATGGAAAAGCCCCTGAGGATCTGAGCACCATCTATCCTTGTATCAACTTTATCATGCAATTAGCAGTAGGAACGTTAAACGTGTTTAGTAGTTCAGGGAGAGATCCTGGCTCAAAAAAGGACCTGAAACAGATTTACTTTTAATTAGATTAATTTTTAAATATTCCTATTGACCTGATACTCAGTATATAGAATAGCACCACAGAAACAATTGCTGACAATGTTCTCGTGCTTTCTAAGCAGACAAAGCACATTGTCAGTACAGACAGGACGACTACTAACACAAACCGACCGTCCATTTATTTGCATAAAGGGGACACAGGAGACAGTAATTCAAATGGAAAGATAATATTGGAGATATACATGAGAAATGTATATGAAAGACTAACTTTAAAGTATGGATTTGAAGATGGGTCCGTAGAGAGAGAAACCACTGCAGGAACAGGAGCCAGCACAAGAAGAGATGAACAGCCAACAGGCAAATGAAATTAGGTGAATAATAAGGAAAGAAAAGAAGCGATAAAAAAGGACCACTGAAGGGTATCAGGCAGGACCACACCAAGGTGGCTGAATCTGAACTCAGCAGGGTGAACAGGCAGCAAACACAACTGGAGATCTCGAAAATGAGTAGAAGCACTTTTAACAGTGGGAGAAGGGAGAAGTTTGAGTTCTGCTCTGGAGAGCTGTGGGGCAGAGTTTGCCGGCAAGGAGGGCAGATGGGGGCAGGTGCTGTGGAAGGAGGGCTGGCCCATAGCTCAGCACTGTGGCTACTTGCTGGAAGCCCCCCTATGGCAGGAGGCCAGCCTGGATTCCCTCTCCCAGAGCCCGGGGCACTTGGGGAAGCAGTCTGCTGGCATGTCCAGCCCCACGGGACAATTTCCACCCATGGGAAAGTTCGCACTTCTCCTGTAATTTAACACACACTTGTTTGTTTTACTTTCCAGCCCTCTCTTCTCCCCCACTGCGAACTTCACTGCAAACATAACTCAAGCCCCCCAGCCTCTCAGCCAAAGACACTAAAGCTGTTTTAAAAGGCAGAAACAAGAGTGACTTTCTTGCTTTGACCCTACATTCAAGCAACACAATCAATATCAATTAAAATGATTGCAAATGAAATCCTTGCTTGTTTAACCTTGGACTGCAATTCTCCTTTCACAGCTGACATATTCCAGATGAGTTCGGGTCCTGCTTTTTAAAATGCATCACATTTGCTCTGACCCTGCCACATGTTTGGCTCAAGAGTAAGATAAGTTTTTGACAAGACAGATTTGGAAATGTTAAGACATTTGAAGCTGACACTGGTTTGCAGGTTTATGATACATGATTTAACTTAAAAATACAAGTGGATGAACCAAGAAACTCACTGCAATTGAAACACTCAAATTTATTACCAGAGGCTACGTTCCTGTCACCTGTGAATAGCTGAAGAGCAAGCTGCCATAGTCTGCTGAACGCCCACTTGTTATGTCTCCCAAAAATTGAGACCTTTGCTTCCAGGATGTCAAAGACCCAGTACCAATTAGAGAAAGCTTGGACAAAAGTTACTTCAAAAATTACCAAAAGGAAAATTAGTTCACTCTTCTTTTAAATGCATTTCAATCCACGTTGAATTCACAAAGCTTTGCTCTTTTTGCTTGCACAAGACCTGAATAAATAACGATATAGTGCTGAACAGTAATTGTTTTTAAAAACTGGGGAGAAAGGGGGTGGTACTTTTCCTTTCCTTTCCAGTTACTCAAGGAAAAATCCAGTCCTCTCCCTCCTCACTAGTACCAAGTACCTGGAAACAGAGTGTTTAACAGTCATTTAGGGGACAATAAAAGTTTAGAATGCGCACAGCAAACACCTTCACTTTAGTAAGAGGTCCAGGAAATCCACACGAACGCGAGCATATGGTCGTCCATGTTTTTGGTAGAAGCCCTTCTCCACCATCACCCATCGGGGATGGATACACAAAATCTCCTGTTTTAAGGTGCACTCCACCAGCTCCCCAGGCAGCCAGCCGTGACTTCCTCCCTCTCCTCCAATTTCCTCCTCAGAGCCTGTGGGTGCCTCACTGCAGAGAACTGCCCCCGTCTTCCTCGCTGCCTACTCAGAGACACTGCACAGCTATTAGGACTCCCACAGGTGCTTGCTGTCCATCAGAAAGGAAATGATCCCATTTTAAGCCATCAGTATTTCCTTCAGGGATGGCAGTAAATGCCCGACGAGCGCTCACAGAATTACTGTCAGTGGAAAGTGTGTCAGAGAGCAAGGGAGCTGAAATGATTGAAGGGAAGCTGGGGCACCATTTTCAGGTGGATGAAATGAGGCATATTGCAAGCACAGCCCGCCCAGCTTTTACAGGCTGCAGGAGTGCTGAAAGTTGCTGCTGCCCATGCACCACCAGGCCACCCTGCCCAGCTTTCACTGCAGATAAAAAGTACATTTTGGCTGAAGCTGCCTTCAGCCAAGATTGGGAGCTCAGCCTGCCTGGTTTCTGTCGTGTACGAAGGAGCTGGAAAGAGCCTGTGCCTGTCAGACAGCACCTTCTCCAGCTGATTTGATCGCTGCACTGCAGGGTGTGAATGCTCAGCATGTCCTTGCTGCAAACTCCCATCCTCCCAGGAGTTCCTTCCCAAGGGACCCACCGGGAATGTCAGCAGAAGCACACACTGCCCAGCATCCCACCAGTGACAGACTATGCAAAACAGCCCCATCTTGAAGAATGTGTCCTGGGGCCATCAATCTCACCCAACTTCCAAAGGTATCCAGCAAGTAAGCAAGTGACACAGCCAGGCACTCACTCCAGTGTTTTGGGAAGACATTCCTCAAGCGTGCCAGTTTTCAAGGACACTGCTGAGCCCACACTGCTGACAGCCAGCAACCACATGGTTCTTGACAGAGCAGCCCTTAAACACTTCATTTCCCTCTCCTCAGATTATTCAAACAGGCATTCATTGAATTCAAACAGCTCCCACCAAGTCACAGAATTAGGACCTGAAGAAGCAGCTCCTTTGCTGAAGCCAGATGTGGCCATTTCATCCCTCATTTCTAATCTTGCCAGGAAGGTAACACAACCCCCAGTCCCCAGCTGGCCCAAAGCTGCCAAAGGAAAAGGCATGAGGATCCTACCAGCACAAACTGGTACAGCAGCTGGATGCATTCATCATTACCAATTTTCAGCTAAACTAGTCAGACAAAAACAGAAACACAATGTTCAGTAAAAATGCCTCCAGCCTATTTATTACTATAGACAGGAATGCTTAGAAATACTGCATCTTTCTTTAAAATTAAAAACAAAAGGAGAACACCAACTGCTTCTACCTCGGCTGAGAGGGAGATGTCATGCTTCCATGAGCTGGACTCTGGAAACAGAGATGAGCCAAGATAGGGCTGGGCAGATGGACTGGACACATGGCTCATTTACCAAAGGCAGAGGCCTAAATTGCTCTCCTCCATCCATACTTCTGCATTTAAAGTTTTGATCTTCACAGTGTGAAATACACAACAACCACAGTATGATTGCACTGACTCCCATGTGAGTAGCTTCACACAGACTGAAGAGATACAGCCATAACCTCAGGTAGCTTGGTCATGACTTCAAGAACCTCAGTCTGATTTCTTAAGTAATTCAAAGCTTCCACCTACTAAATACTAAGTTTTTCTCTATTTTTTAAGGTTCCACCACACGTTGACTTCATGGTACATACTTTTAAAACACAGCCACGAGAAATGCACTGCTCTTAAGGCAGTAGCACCTACAGCGTGAAAGCTCCAGACGAATCTTCCACACGGTGACAGCCTCAAACACATTCACTCTACCAGTAACTGCAGACATTTTGAGACTCCACCTCCAGCCTACACTCTTTATTCCCACCTTGCAGGAAGGTGCAGCTCCCCGTGCTGCTGCTGGGCAGAGGAGTGAAGGCTCCTCAGCTCCAGCAGAGCAGGCTGCGAGCTCCGCCGTTCGCCACAGCCTGCACAAAGCCAGCGAGCGCCGCGCCAAGAGAGGAGCGCTCGCAAACTCACTCCTGCCAACTCTGCTGTAGGGGTGAGAGTCTCCAGAAATAAAAACAGCCATAGCCTGATCCCTGGTGCTGTGTTATAAATTAATTTATGTTTAAACACCATGACGCCAGAGGCTTTTTTTTTTTTTTTTACCAACTCTGCAGTTGCCCTCAGTGGTAGGCAACAATTTTCAGTTCAGCTGTCATGAGCTCTAGAATGTGTATTCAATAATTAGTCCTCTGGTAGTTTCTTCTGGCTGGGAAACAAACAACAAGAAATATAAATGTTTCAACAAGAAGAAATATGTAGAAGACAGCCTCCTCCAGAAACAGCTGCCCATCGCACACTACTGCAACCTAAGGGGAAAGCTCTGAGCAGGATGGCTTCTAGCAGGAGAGAGATGCCTTTCTAACTATCTAAAGGTCACATGCGCTAATGAAAAGCCCAGGACAGTGCATCTGTGCCACCCTGGCCACTCCTGCTCCTCCTCAGGTGCTGCTGGAGAGATGCACTGTAGAGGCCTGCAGCTGTCAGCCTGGCCAGCAGAAACAGGGCTGAGCACACCACGTGCTACTGAGCAGCTCTTCTATAACTTGAACAAACAACAAGCAGCCAAATGTTTCAATACATCCTTAGGGCTTCCTAGAATAGTTTCAAATATTCCGGTATCTGTGGCAGAGGCAAAACTTTCATTTATATCCTAGGCAATTGCTGAGAAATGGGAAACATACGCTATAGTAGCAGGAAATTTTAATGTATTCTATATTACAAAACATTTTCAGTCAGAGAGCTCAAAGGTCATTAATAGATTTTCATATGTTTACAGACAGCAGCAATTTCAAGCCCTGTAATTTTAAAACTGCATGTCAGTCTCTCAACTTCCAGCTGTTATTTTAACATTAGATAATGAACACAATGCAAAGGTTACACAATCACTTGAACCAGCTTATGCAGTAGATCCAGTCACACAAATAATTATTAAATTCTAATTACACATATATTATCACTCTTATTAGAACAGCAGGGCAAATCCTCTTTTATAGAGAGATCAACAGTTTAGAAAAAGAGGCCAGAAAGGTTATTCTTGTAATGTTAGAGTTGCTCTTCTCTCTCCCCTCATCACCTTAAGCACTGCTGATTTATGAGTCTCAGAAACAACACCTTGTTAACACCACACAGTCAGTGCACATCCAGTCACCAGCTCCTGTTCTGCTTAAGTCCTTTATGGATCCCTAACACAGACACTGATGCCTACTTAAAATATTCATCCTTGATCAGAGGGACAAAAAAGCATTTAGTAGTTACCCAGTATCCTGTTTAAATATTCTGTTTTTTCTTTATACAACTACTTTGAAACTGAGAAGACACCCTCCAAAAACTTAGAGATTTCTCCTAAGGAGAGTGCTGTTATCTAAGCTAAAGCTTTGCAAGACATCAGGATCCCATAACATAGATTTTTATTTTATTGTCATTTTGAAGCAGATGAAATTATTGTAATCATCTGATCTGACTCTTTTATCAAGCAGCCAAATGAGCAAAATCACCCAGCTGTGGTCTCAGGGAAATTTTGGATGTGCATTTGCAAACTATCCTCTTACCACTTAAGAAAATCGGCAGATTATGTTTTGCTCATCTCCCTCATTTTTTTTCCCTCTCTATTCCCAGGCAGTGCCAAGTGTTACTCTGGTTTATTCCACCCCAATCCAGCTGTCAGTCACACAGCATGTAACCTCAATGGGAATTAAGGAATCTCATCCCCAAGATTCAGCTTTGAAGCAGGACAGACCAGCAATGTCCCTTTGTGCGACTGAGGTCTCCTGCAGTGACAGCAACGCTACCCTGGCACAGTGATGTCTCTCTAATCCCCAGTGCATCCTTAGCCAGCCATGAATTTCTCACTGGGAAATTCCAGGCTTTGACATTAAATAATTCCAGCTGGGATTTTCAAAGGGTAAGAGATAGGAGTCCAATCCCATCACATTCCAATAGGAAGCCCTTAAGGTTTGGTTTATTTTCTTTTTAAGAAGGAAACCCATATTTCATTCTCATTTCCAGCCCAGTTCCCTCTGGGACATGAAATTGAAAGCAAGAAACAGAGGGCAAGTGCAGTGCTAATGGGAAGAGAGACTTCCGAGAGACTGACAAACGACACCACCAGATCCTGGGTACATCAGCTTGCAACGAGCCACGCAAGAAGGAACAGATAAATCAGCACATCCATTACTGTTCCCGAGGAAAAGGAGACTCTGCACTTTGCCTGGCTAGTCTCACTTGCCAGGAAGGAAGAAGTAACAAACACCCAACCAGGAGAGCAGACAATTAAGGCATAAAAACGAACAAACCCAGCAAGCTGCAGCGAGGAGAACATGTGCAGAATGGGAATGATGTGATCACTCATCCAAGCATGTCAAATACAGCCTGGGGCGGGCAGAGCTGTCAGAACAAGGACCCACTGCAGAGACAGAGCTCGGCAGAGCTCACACAGAGCAGGTGCTCTCACTCGCTCCATGCGCTCTCACCAAAGCCAGAGCCAGTGCTCCAAGTTTTCATCAGCTTTGACACCCTCTTTGCATTATGTTGAGAGGTCCTCAGTCTTCCCGCAGTGAAGAGGTGGTAAGCTGGGTCTCTGTACAACCATTCCCTCAATTCCCATGCTAAATGTATCTCTTAATGCTTTGCTTTCAGATACAGAAACATCTATCTGCACTTCCCAGACCCGAAACTGAAGGCTGGCTGGCTTGTAGGACACTTTTCTTCCTTACCGGAACAAGACTTTGCCAGTCAGAGACTAGAGAAAGGGGCCTTCATGCAAAGTTTTCCATTTGCTGGTAGCCCTCAACTTTGAAACACAATAGGGAATTAAAATATGATACAGAGCAGCAACTTTCATCCCTGCTGACCCACTCAAATTATTTAAGAACACTTGAACATCTGATTCTTGTACATCTCAGCGTTCAACTTTGCCTCTCATTTTCTGTTTGCAGCACCTTGTCCACAGTAAACATCACAGAGCGAGGAATACAGGTACAGCATACAGCATTTATTTGTTCAAACAGGCATAGCCCTTTGGCAAGAACCAAACAAAATAGTCCATGTGAGAAGGGTTAAGACAGAACAGATGCAACCAGAGACTCTGGGGAACAGCCTGTGTGGAAGCAGGGTTCCTTATGATTACTTCTCTCTTGTAGTTCTTAATAACCCACATCACAGCTGACATCTCCACCAGCTCTCTGCTTCCTTACGTAGATAACCAGAAACAGAAAAGCTGACATGGCGATTATATTGCACACATACACACACACTGCCTAACAACCCTACCACAGCACAAGCAACGGAGAACAAGCACATCTCACGTGTGAGATACTCGGTCTAAAAGTTGTTTTAAAAACTGCTCATGAAAACAGGTAAAAGTTGCAGCACAGCTCAAACGTGCAACGACACAAAGAACTTCCAAGACGAAGAAGATCTATAAAAGCATCCTCCTGTTTGTTAATTAAACTCTAATCTCCATCACAGCTGTAACCCAGGGGACTCCTTGTGCCCCCAGCTATTCCCACAGTACATCACACGCCAGCAGCAGCACTCCAGGCATGAGTTGAGGAGACCCCAGACAGCAGAGCAGGGAGATGCTGGGGTGCAGCAGGGCAGTGTCCCCCCTCTGCCACCTCCATCTCGGGAGGCTGTTGCTAAGAGACAAAGTGTCACGGGATGGCTGCAGAATCCTCCTCCTCCTCTGCCCTGCAGTGCCTCAGCCCTGTTCCCAAACCCGGCACCCAACGGGTCGCAGCGTCTCTCCCAGAGCCTTTGATAATCTCGCTTTTGTGTGCAAAGCAGCTCTTGTCAAGGAATTCAGGGAGCCCTACGATAGTAAAAACTGCTGATAAAAAGATAATATCAAGAGTACTCCATTTCAAAAAGCTGATAGAAGGGCACAAGAGGAAATTTCACACATAAGAAGTGCTCACTAAAGCAGAAAGGGGTTTAAAAACACAGGGGTTTTGAGGTATTTGTTTCCAGTGAAGAATCTGGATTTCCCAAGTTTCCCACTGTGACCGAGCAAAATTGTAAGCATTAGTTCTCAGGTTTCAGCAGAACCTGTAAAAGCAGGTGACCATGATACCAGCACTCTTTTGCAAAGATATCAGAGGCAAATGAATTCTTAAACCTTACAGATAAAATATACAGGCTGACAATATAAAAGCTTTAAAAACCAGAAAGACCGGCTCCAGTGGGCATCCATCCCACAGAAGGCAGTAACCCGGGGAGTGCAGGGCCATGTTAATTAACACGTGCTTAATGGCACTTAATTCCCCATCTCTCTCCACACGACTCTCTTATTGATACAGATGGGGTTTGTGGCTTTCACATCCCATTAGCAAAAGTCTGCCTCTAGGAAAAACAAAAAAAGCATGCCGAGAAGGTGAGGGAAAGTTCCTTCATAATTTATAAATAACATCACCATTTGGCTTTTATCATTAGCAATTCTTAAAGCACAACACTAAGGGAATCAGCATTTTGACCTCTATTTTACAGAATGAGAAATTAACAAATGCAAAGCAGCTCACCCAAATCAAACATCAGTTCTCTGGCAAATCTACATCTTCCAGCTCCTAATCATACTGTGCTGCAGGAGAACCAACAGTCAACACCATCAAAATCTCCTTTTGGCACTGGATAGGGTTTCATGGTGGTGGTAGAGAGCAGATTTTTCTAGGACACACAGTATGTGCAAATGCAGATATTAGCTACAGAGTGAGAAACAGGTGGTATCTGTACAGCTTCAACCTTATATCCCTTTGAGTGTCTTAGATTAAATCAGCTTGAGAATAGCAAGGACAACATGATCAATACATTAAGTCAAGCTGTTTGTTACCAGAAAAGCAGAACTGGCAGCGCTTCTTGGCTTTTGAAATATGACACATAACCTGGCCTTTCTAATGCGCTCCTTTGGATGGCACCCAAATCCAGCACCATCTGGCCAGCATGGGCATGTGTATACAAAGAGGAGAGAAGAGACTCCTGGCTGACAGATAAAGTGACATATCAGTGCAGCAACACGGACTCCAAATCTCTTCAGCCATGCAAAGCCAGCTCAGCGTGCTGCAAACACAGGGACAGTTACATGACTTAGGGTAATAGCAGGTCTGAGAATTTCTCATGCACATAAGATCCAGGTATGCATTTGCTTTGTTTGTAGAAAACACTGCCAACAGTAAAAAAACAAAACAAAACAAAAACAAACAGACAAAACTGACAAAAACCCCAACCAAACAACAAAAAAACCCCAACCAACCAAACAAAATATAAACCAACAAAAACATCAAAACAAAAAACCCAACAAACAAACAAACAAAACCCACAAGCAAGCAAAAGAAAAGAACCCAAACAAAAATGCAAAATGTTTTTCCTAGGGTAGGCTCGAAGCAGAGGGTATCATATTTCTTCTCCTGCCCCAAAACTAATCCCTAAGTTTAAACGCCTGATTTTTCCACCTCTATTTTTACATTCACTCTTGCATGACAGTCTCCTGGCATCTGACAGCAGACAAAACCAACATGTTATTCCATGGCTTAGAACTTCTTAAAGCTTGGCCTCCCAGCCATGGCACAGACCACTCCTCCTCTCCTGCTACCAGGATACAATGCACTAGATTCTTCTAGTTTAAGTTCCTAGCATTTCAGGGATGATTTGGCAGTAAGGTAACAGCATGAATTGCAATCTGTTCAAGAGAACAAGTGGGATGTCTCATATCACATCTACCATCCAATTCTGCATTCACCTACATGGTTTTATGCAGCTGTAAACTCCACTGAGACAAGGAAAGTCACAGTGGTGGTGAAGAGAGAACAATCATGATCTCAGTTTATGCCAACTCAAAAAACCCCCAGAAATCACTGAATAATCGGACCAAATGCCTATTACAGTTTAAGAAAATACAGACAACCTATCTATCTCCTAAAAACCCAGTGTTTCACACAGAGCAGTCAAACCTTGTTCTGAGCCTGACCTGTTTTCATTCATTCCCAGAGATCAGCTGGCTTTACAGAACAAGCCAATTATTCCTTCCTCAATTTTGCAGTGATAACACTGCCAGCACAGTGACTTCTCCCAGCTCCAGCCCCTACTGCCTGGCCTCTGTGGTTTCAGGATCCAGCTCTTGCCTCAAACCTGAAACGTGACAGGTGGTTCCAGAGCAAAGGAACATGGGGACAGGGACATGGAAAACAGGCCCCCTGCTCCTACATGGAGCCCAGCTTGAATCCATGCAAAGGTTTCGTTCAGGCAACCAGCTCTCAGCACACACTTGCTACTTCCCCTTGTCTAATCTTACTTTCTGGTACTCGACGGTATCGCAGGTCTGGCATTTAAAGCATCTGGAAGAAAAACAGCCTACAGAAGCACCCAGGAACATTAGAATGAAGGCACTGACTCTCTCTGCTGGGCAATGAGGAGGTGCTGGTGCAAGGACCATGTCAGGCTCCCATTCCCACCACCCATCCCAGCTGTGCCCAGACCTGCTGAGAACGACCTTGAGAAAGCCCTTTTCCTCCACCAGGGGTGATGGAGTCACCGGTGGGACAACTCAGAATTCCTTTATCCATCCCTGCTGCTGCACCAGCACAAACATCTGGGCAGCAGCACAGTGAACTGGACCAGTTTGCTGCCCCAGTTCACCAGGCAGCAGCACTGAAATCACACAGACAGCTGAGCTTGGGAAGCGGAGGATGAGGTGCCTGTGAGTGCCCCAGTCAGCCAAGTCACTGACAAGTTTGGAAACAAACGATATCCTGAGCTTAAGTTGAAACATTGTGTGATGAAGGAATGAGGAGACAGAAGACAGAAAGAGGAAGTGAAAAAGAACGAGTAAGTCCCTTGTTCCTCTAGCACACCAAAGTAAAAGTAATTAGGAAATAAAAGCATTTTAAGAGGATGCAAGGGATGCACAAGGAAAAAAAAATCCCCAAACAAAACAACAAAACCAAAAACAACCCACAAAACAGACCACTGAGCTCTGCTCAGGTTTTACACTTCTAAAACTTGGTAGGTCAGGCTACTGATACAAAAAACGCACATATAAAACTCCTGACACATTAAAATCAGACAAAAGTCAAAAAGCCCCTTACTTGCATGAACCCAACCAATTGCCTTCTGTACTTTTACACATCTAAACCAAAGCACTTCAGTAATAAAGGATTTTAAACCCCACCATTATCAATGAAATACAAATTTCCAGGACCCACTTTCACTTTTTATTTCTGTAGAACCACTAATTCTTCAGGGCTCTCCCACTCTTTGCCATACCTTCCTCAGCTGGTTTCCCTGTCCTTTGCTATTTGCTGCATTTCAAACAGTTTGGAGGATTGGAAAGTATTTAACATTTTATAGAAACATCTGCCAACAGAGCTGCTAAACACTCTTGTAAGAGAGACAGAGATGTTTATTTAGACATGCTGCTGATGTTTCCTGTTGCATTTTGATCCTGAGGCATATGTAGTCCTTCCAAACAATTTAGCATGAACTGTGGAAGCACAGTTCTCAGAGAAGTGCAGCTGAAACTAATTGAGATTGAAATTTCAGGCCCATCGCAGGAAAACCATTACCAAGGCTCCTCCCGAGGCTCCAGGCAGAACAAGCACCTGGCAGAAAGGCAGGCACGAGGCATCTGGAAGCACCAAGTTTGGGGCTTGGACAGGACAATTTACTGGCTGGTTCAAGTGATGCTGGTTATGCTGGCCAGTACCACAGGGCTGTGAAGTGCAGTGACCTCCTTCCACAGCCCAGGACATCACCTGTGTAACAAAAGCTGCAAAATCCACACAAAACACCAGCACATCTGTGGCACCGCAGGTGTCCTGCATTGGGTGCCACCAGCAAGCCCCTGGTCACCAGGCTGAGCCAGCTGGGTGATCCCTGCAGCCATCCCCGGGCACTGAGGGATGCCAAGGTGTGTCCTTAATGCACCTGTCCCTGTGCCCTCGGCTGGATTTAATTACAGTGGCTGGGAGAGTCTGACCTGACTCCTCCCTGCCCTTCTGCTAGAATTTACCACCCTGCAGGAACAGCTGACATCACAGAGCTTATCCAGCCCACGGCCCCTGCGGTTCATAGCCCGATGGATTACTGTAAACTATAAATTGATCACAGTTAAATCACCTTCAGCTGCTGCAGCAGAAGCCCACAGGGACAATGAATCCTCATCCCTCATCTCTCTGCCCTTGCTGCTTATGTATTTAAAGAAGAGTAACCCCTCATTACACAGTTAAAACCATTATGTTGGCCTACAGAGTTTTCAGACAGGCTGTGTAAATACGTAAGGAAGAGAGTGGTTTATCCTACATCCAGTGAAGGAAAAACCCTACAGTTGCAGCAATCTGAAGAAAAATAGAGAATCCCAAACACTCTGCTTTTGACATCTGATTCCTAGAAGCAAAGGATAATACTTTCAACAACAGATTATGAATCTGTGTATACAGGATTAATGCAGCTTGTTGGTTACAGAGATGAAGGAAACTCTAAAAAAAACAGAAAATGAGAACTGTAAATTCAAGCTCACCACACCAAAAATTAAGGGTTTATTATGGGTTACAGACTTAAGCAAGCAAATAACTGCTGTGCACCAAAGGAAGAGGAAATAATATACTCCAGCTGAACTTACTCAGTCACAAGTGTGAATTTCATTCTCCCCCCAAAGAACACTTTTGCAGAAGTAGCTGATTTTACCTTGTGTTTGGGCCTACAAAACAGTGAGGAAACAGCATTTCACTGTATTAAGACCCTCATAACTTCTTCATGGGAGAAAGTGGATCTTTGCCTGCAAAGATTGATCCAGCACGGTAACGGATGTCCCATGCACTGTCTTTTCTTCTGATGCATGTTTTAAGTTATTTGTGTAAATAACCATGCTGGCTGCCCCATCTGCCTTCCACAGGGAAGTATTTTAACTGGGAAGAAAATAAAACACAAAGACTGGAATATTGTGAAAACTGGCATTTTCTGCAACTACTTTCAACAAGAACCAGCCCAGGAATTCTCTTTCACTTGAGCCTCCTTTAGCAGTGCTCATATTCTGCACGCATTTGTGTAGATCACATTACTCCAATTAAAAAAGAAATGGCACTTCTACATCTATCTATATGCTTATAATTACTCTGAAAGTAGTAGCTTTTTTGGATTCTTCTGGGTCCAGAGGTTTTAAATTCTTGATAAAGGTCAAATTATCTCAGAAGTGATGATGAAGCTACACCAGTGTTTGACTGAAAAAAAGGTCACCAAATTCAAATGCTCTCAGTATTCTTTAAATAAACTCATAGGCCTTTGCTCAAGTGTTAAGGGTATTTAAGGACACTGCAGTAAAAATGTATATACTTTATATCTACTCTTATCAGCCAGAGATTGCATTAAGTGGCTAGAAATCCGAGTAAGGAACTCCTACCATTGCACCTTTTTCTAAGTTCCTTGTACCACAAGGAACCAGAGAATTCGAATGCTCTGAATATGCCATGGTGACTTATGATTTTAGTGAAGGGAAAGATGTTAAGTGGGGGTAAGAGAACAATAAACAGACCTCCATCTCTGAATCTCTTTATAACGGACTAAAAGGATTAACTAATAGCACCAACTCAGAAATTCATCACAATAACTGAAGAGCAAACACTGTTTTTAGAAGCAGCATGTGCACTCCAGAACACCTGATGCACTTGCCGTTATATTAATCAGTTCACATATACTGCTATGTTTTCCTTTTTTTGATCACAGACACCACTCCTAACACACAAACCCAGAGTAGAAACGATCTGTTAAATAAAGGAACCAGTACATATCCAAGAAGAAGAAATACAGATCTGAAATTTGCTCTGTCCAACAACTACAAAGAAAAAATCTGCATAGATCAGTTCCTAAAGATCTCCAGGACATATCTGAAGTGAACCTTGGAGCCACAAAGACTTGCAAAGACTAAAGGCAGCAGGCACAAGTGACAAGGTAATAAACTAGTGATGTTTACAGGTTACAAATTAAACATGACTGAACTTCTGTTCAGCTTCAGACCACTCCGATCCCAGTGCAGAGCACAAGTGAACCGGACACACAACTGCAACTTGAAGTTGCCAACAAGCAACTTCCAAAATCTGCTTTTCTTCTTCATTGTCCAGCGCCAAGTGTCTGGATTCATAGCACAGGGTTAATTTACAAAGTGACAGGAGCTGGGGAGTCTTGAAGATAGCTCTGTGCTCACCTCCCTGCAGCAGGGGTGGTTGTATCACAGGATTTTTAACAAGTTGCTCCGTCAGTCAGGGCAACATATCTTCCCTTTCTGCCTTCCTTTCCCTTGCTGCTTCATCCCCACAATATTTCATTCTGGACCCTTCCACGATATTGAAGTATATAATTTGAGGTTGCAGGTACAGTCACACACACAGAGTTAATCACAGCCTTTAGCCAAGTGAAAATCGTAAGTCAGTGGAAGGGAAGTACTGAGAAGAAGAGAATGTAGATACTGGGAAGGGAATAGTAAAGGAAATGAAGTTGATTTTTCAAACAGCTGGGTGCAGAATGACATTCTTTTGAGGGTAGTGAAGGAGTTTGATGCACACATCCCCTTCCAGTCTTCATGCACTCTTAAGGAAAAGAGATCTGGGCTCTCCAGCAAGTTTGCCCACACAGAAATCAGCTGCTGAGCAGCCAGAAACACAGATGCCCATGCAGGAACTGGGGCTGAGTACCCTTCACATCACCTCTCCAATAAGAGGCATCAGTGCCCCCCACAGCTAAACTTGCCTTGTCCCAAAAGCTCTTGCTAGCATAAATTATTTTAGGCACAATTCAAATGCTCTCCTCTGAAATCACTTCCAAGGACTCAGAACCAAAAAGCCCCAAGCAGGCTCTCAGGTAAGGCACTCATTTCAAAGAGCAGGCAGAAGCACACTCAAGGTGTGTGGGTACCTGCCAGCTGAATTATTTAGGGGCCATGTGCATGGGATTTTCAACCACTGTTTATTGCTGCTGGTGGTGCAGTTCCTTCACCCTCAGGACAGATAACTCAGTGCTGGGCTCAGAGTGACAAAGAGAGAAAGCTGCCTTTGTGGTAGAACAGAGTCTCTCTCACGTGGCAAAACTCAGGAGCTGAAGGACAGAAATACAATACTGTATATATCAAACAAGAGGAACACCATTACAGCCTCATAATGAGAGACTGATTTCTTCCACACCAAATTATAAATATACCACCACTAACAGTTTCTGCCCTCCTCCCTTTTTTTAAAATAATTTCTGCTGAACTTGGTGCTTATGAAAACAAGTGGTGCAAAATTGTTCAGCGCTTCATCCAGGCACATTTCCCCATTAAGCCTTATTAAAACATATTGTCTAACTCAGCCTTTACTCAGGGAAGGTTTCTGACTGCCAGACAAGCCACACATCATTTGTAACGTGGACAAAAATCCACTAAGAATTAGTCTAAAACCAAACTCATTTCCTCTACAGGCTTGAGCCAAGATTTGCATCAAAGTCTCTGGAGGCAAAAATCCTACAGCATTATAAAGCATCACCAGCTGCCTGTTTGCCTTCCTTGCACAGCTTTACATTTACTTGAAATCCATATCTGTGTAACATTAAAAAATTATTGGAATATTTCAGATTCAAGAGACAAGAGCAAAAGGATTGCTTTGAAGGTCTGTGAATTGAAAGTTTTGTCCTGTTTGCATTCATCAGTGGATTTGTTATAAAACAAAGTCCTGAAATGAATTCATAATTGTGTCATGATTCAGAATCACAGCAGCTTCAATTCACCTCAGTCACAAAACACAAAGGTATGTCAAGATTCTGTATTTCCAGGACCTACAACACATTTAAATTCCTGGATGAGAGTTAACACCCTTTTATTTCACTTAACTGAAACAGTAATTTCACTAAGAAAATAGTCACAGGTGCAGTTTCACATCTCTGTGTTTTGTGCTTACAGGAGCAAGGGCACTTGCCAATATTAGTATTTTTTATTTTATTTTATTTTGGAGGTTAAAAGCTACCCTGGATATACACTAGGTAATAAATTTTAATAATTTAATCACTTAATTCATAAACCTCATATCTTTCCTTTACCCTGTAACTTCTGATGGGAAAACTGAATCATACACAATCAGACTACACATGAAATCAGCAGACAAGTCAAACCCAGAATCACAGTTTGATCCCATGTCAAGCCTTGTTCCTTGGGGCATTCTCTCTCTGAAAATTTGGCTTACATTTTATCTATCTTATTGAGAGAAGGCCACCCCCAGCAACAAAATAAAGCTCGGCAGTAGAGGAACCCATTTAAATCAGGGAGATGTTTAAGGAGCTGCTGAGCAGATCCAAGGAATGGCCTCGGCTGGGGCACAACCAGCTCGCAGGGAGGATGGCAGCAGCAGCGAGGTGGCTGCACGAGACGGGGCGGCAAAGGACAAATCAAACAGCAGCCAAGGCCAAGGTCCCGCAGCCATCTCAGCGCTCCCAAGCTGTCAGTGAGGAGGCTGCTGCTGTCACTTACCCCTCCCTCACTCTCACTCGCTGCCATCAGACACTGATAGCGCGCCTGTCACAGCCATCGCCGAGCGGGAGGCAGAGATGACAAATCACAGGGAATACGTGTCAACACAATCAACTGGCCTGAAGACAGACAGCTGGTGCGCAAATTCCACCACAGACAGTATCGCTTGTGAAATCATTCCGAGGCATTTTTAGCAAGCGCAAGCTCTCAACAACAGCCCTGGCTGCTAAAAATAGCCCGCTGGAGACTTGCTCCAGCATTAATAACAGCCCTGGCTAAATTTGAGTCATGACCCACTTGGTGACATATAAGCAAAACAAGCACAAACTCATAAAGAAGTGAGAGATTAGAGAGCTTAGGGCCCCAGCAATTTTAATGCATCTATATTACAATGTTTTCTCGGCATCATCAATGTCAGTTGTTAATAGATTCCCCCAGAATCCTGGATAGCAAGGGAGGCAGGCAGGATCCTCTAGAGTGAGGTCAAAAGGAAAAAATTCAGGTAACTCTTCAGCACAAACATCAGTATAGTACAATGCAAACCCTCCTCACTGCAAACAAAAGGGACCAATGCATCAAAGGTGCCAGGTGTCCCCACCTCTCCCATTTCAAAAGTTCCAACTGAGCATTCTTCAGTTTACAAAACATAACTTCAACAGAAAAAACAGCAAACACTGCTTCCCCAGTGGTTTTGAATCTTGAGAAGCAGCAGCATGACAAGGAAAGAGATCCCCTTCTCTCTGGTGTACAACTAACCTCAAAAATGCAGTTTTCCTAGCAAGAGCTGTAGCAGCATCTGCAAGTTTGAACTGTTCAAGATCTTTGAGAACAACATAAAAAAATGGTAAGCGCACAGAGAACTCTTAAAACTCACATACTTGGGCAGCAGCTTTGTCTCCTCAGGTATAAATTAATTCCCAGACTGTTTTAAGAGAAAAATCTACTGCCTCAAAATTGCAGGTACACTGCCACAACACAGGCCACCAGATCTGACTGAACTAATCCCAGACTCAAACACAGCCTCTTGTTTAGAAAAGTTCCGTTCAGAGATATCCAGAGATGGAGTCATCACAACCCTCGGTACCCTGCTACAGTCATTAATTATTCACCCCAGTAAAATTTTGCAGCTTATCTCCTGTCCAAAAGTATCAGTGTTAGAGCCTTCCAGCCACTGGATCTCCTTATAGTTCTGACTGCCAGACAAAAGAGCTCTCTATTATCAAATTTCTCTCCCCTGCACAGGCTGTTATAAATTGTAGTCATGTCACCTCTTGCCCTTCTACAATAAAACAGACAGAGCTCTTGGAGTCCTTCCCTGCCAGACAGATTTTCTGAATCTTTAACAGTCCTCACGACACTTCTCTTGAAGTTTCTCCAATTTTAACCAATGTTCTTGAACTGCAAGCATCAGGATGGAATACAGAATTCAGGTTACACTTGTGCCAATGCCAAGTATATGGCTATAACTACCTTGGACCTACTCAGCTCAGTACTTCCCTATCTACACGTTCAATCTTGGGCACAGTTAGGCTGGGAAAACTCCAGTTCAGGTGGTTATCTACCTTGACAGGCCAGCCTCTTTCAGGCTAGCCATTTCCCAGGAGACAGCTATCCCTCCTCCATCCCCTCATTATACCAGAAGGGCCCTCATTTTATTTCCAGAGTATGGCATTTTATTGCATCAGAACACACTGTTCACAGAGCAACCCCAGTCACTCAGGCCCTGCCTTATCTTGCACTCCACCTAATCTGCGTGTTATCTGAGAGCTTTATGAGTAATGGTTTTAGTTTTTCTCCTCCAGGTCACTGATTAAAAGAAGTTAAATAGTGCTATGCTAAGAAGCTAGTACAAACATACCTTCTGGAAACTGCTTTTGTCTACCCAATTTTGAAACCATCCAGTTGGACAGTTTGGAATCCAGCTCTCATGCTGCTTCTGTTCAAGATCTGCATTAACAAATAATAAAGCTGGGACAAAAACCCTCAACTTCAAAATATATCCGACCAAGTATCTGGGGATTTCACAGCTGATTGCAGCAGATCTCAGAGAAAAACAGAGCTACCAACTACCATGCAGACAGCATAAAGCTTGTTAAGTGCCCAAGGATCCACATCCATCTGCCTACACTGCCAGTGTCCCTCTGGAGAGCAGAGCTGCAGATTTGGGGTGTCACAGACCTGCCACACTCACGGGCCTGGGAGGAACACTGGCAGCACACCCAGCAGAGGAAGGGAAAGCTCTTGCTCCCAGAGAAAACTCCTCAGGGTTACGTAGGGTGGCCTTCTGAGATCAGAGAAACCAAGGGTGTGCCTTGGAAGCACAGAGCAGCTGGTCCCCTTAGCTCCTCTCAGTGGGGTCCCCTAATCCCACCATGATAGAATTAGATTATCTGTCATGGGAGGAGATTTAAGTGCAAGGAGAACAAGGCTCTCCAGAGGAGTACCAGGCCATGCAAGATGTGCCTCACTCCTTGCACAGTGCGAGCAGCCCCAGCCAGAGCTCAGCCAGACCCACCGTGAGCTCCCAGCCTCACCCACCCATGGCAGCTGCATGGGACAAAGACATTCTGCAGCCCCATTCGTAGGAAAGGAGGTATCTTGAGAGTGTGCTTGCTGATCCATAACATTACAAGTTATTTTATGGAGTTATTGTACAGTTCCTCCTGAATCCTAAAGAACTAGAACAGGAGGTCATCCAGACTAGATGGTGAGGTCCAGTGATGAAATGCACTTCCCCTCCTCCCTCCTCTCCACAAAACAGTGGATAAGGAAACCAGCCAGTACCACCACCTGCCACCAAGGAGACTTCACACTCCTCATTTTGTGCTTAGAACAGATTTCTGTGTATCAAAATATCACAATTGCACAGTCCTGCTGCTGCTCTGCAGTCTCTTCTAAAAGCCACAACCACAGCCAACATCATGTTTCTACAAGCCCTGTTAGAGATAAATCCTAACAGACAAGCAAGCATGAGAAAAGGGATGCAAGGAATGCATCAAAGTAACATCTAAACGTACACAGCTGAATCCTCTGGGTCTAAAACCCAGAATTCATCCCCATGACAGCAGTTCCTGCCACTGCTGTCCTCTCAGCAGCACCACCACGCTTGCACAGTGCAGAAGTCAATGCAAAGTTCTACCATTTCTCTTACACTGCTGCTTGTTCTCAAAGCCAATTCTATTCTTTAAGAAGAGCTCCTGATGGCATAAAATCACACATACCTTAATCTCTCAAATAACTCTGATCTTGAGCCACTCCAAATCTAAAATCTGGAAACCACATACTTGAAGTGCTGCTAAAAAGCCAGAGCAAGGAAAGAAGTGAAACAAATTTTTGCTGCCACAAAGAAAGATGCCTACTTCCACACTAGTGACACACTCTTAAAAGGATTTCTGGTCCGCTATGAAGTCTCACCTGTACACAAAGACAGGAGCAACTCAGAAGTGAGGTACATCCTCTCTCTTAGTGGGGTTTGTCCTTTAATGAATCACTAACACCAATGAAAACAAAAGCAACTTCACCTGCAAAACAGTGAGGTTATGACTTTCTGGTCCTTGTCAGTGCTGAGATTCTGGACTAAGAATGAAAATAAAAGGCATAGGATTAAATTTAAGCGCAAAGAAAACCTAAGATTAGCTGCAGAAAAGGTGTCTTTAAATCCCCACAATCTAAAGAAATTAAATCCATGCTTAGATTCCTCTTCCTACTTCCCAAAGAGCTATAAAGATAGCCCTGGATAAACTTCCCAGGAGCGACAATCTGGAATTTCTCATAAGAACAGCATGATAAAGCTGTTAATGATAAATTCATGCAGAAGTGTAGGAAATGAATGTAAAATGGCAGTTCCATGGGCAACACTGCACACTACACAGCAGTAGGAGCCTGAATAGCACCTTATGCCCAGCACTGAGCACATCCCGAGGTTGAAGGAAGGTGCTGCTTTTCCTTGTAGTTGGCAGGAGTAGGCTGGAGTGAGGCAGGGAGCCTGGGCAGGCAGGGACTGGGAGCTTTCCTACCACATCCAGCCCAGGAGACACTGACAGCTCTCCCCCGCCAGTCCCACACAGCTCTGCAAGCAGCTGGAGTGCTCACCGGGGATTTGTCCTCCTCATGTTCTGACCACCAAGGAACGTTCTTGGCAACTCTGGCTGTGTCATTTTTCAGTGGCTTTTGTGTCACTGGAACTGACAAGCCCCATATCCTGCCTGGCAGGAATGACCACGAGGACTGCTTGAAGTGAATCTGCAATATAGACCAGGCAAAGCTCCTCCTTTTCCTCTTAGCTGCAGTAACAGCTCTGAAAGTGCCACAACTCCATGTCTCCTCCATGCAAAGTTTCTGTTTAAACATTCCTGCAATTATGATTTGACTCATCTCTGCAAAATGAGATGCTGAATATATTCGTAAGAAGAATTATCACAAAAATTATATAAATGAACTTTCTTCATGCTTGCCAATGTTTTTAGCCCGTCAGTGTAAAGCCTTTATCTTGTCTAGCAAAAGTTGGCAGGTTAAACCCAACCTAGACCCTTGAGACTGCACAAACGACTGCTGCCAGTCATGGTGTCAAAGCATCAAATCATTAAGGGCAAGCATTCTCTCTCTTAATCATTTAATACTTCAAGACAAACAATTAACAAGCCTCATTTCCTTGCAAGTGTCTCCCTGAAAATCTGCTGGAATTTGGCCTAGTGTCATCATTTCATTTTCAAACAATCTTCCCTTCATCTCCATCGCCAACAGAATTGCCACTCCGCTCAATTATCTTTTCATTGGTCACTTGTTTCAAAACAAGAAAAAAAACCCACAAAAAACCCAAGTCAAAGAGTCCCTCTCACCTCATACTACTTCATTGTACAGATCCACAAGAAATTGAAATCTGCATAATAAATTGAAAATTATACTGCATGGTGAGAGTAGTGTATTATCTACGTAGCATAGGGAAAATCCATTAATAGAAAACTTACTCTGAAGAGAAGCAAGTGAAGAGTAACAAAAGCAGATCTAGTACAGCTCAACCAAGAAATACAATCTTTTCAAACTTTCAAAGAGAATTGGAGTGGCCATAAATATCTAGCTAATGAGGGCTTTAAATGGGATCTGTGCTCCTAACTACTTCAAACTGCTAGAAAAAAAAAAAAAATCTCTGAACGTCAATAGTACCAAAATCTCCCAGAATTTTATATTTGCCCTGCTTATACAAATGCCAGAAATTCTTACAACCATCCATTCCCTTTGCTCATAAATATTTATCTAGTTGGAGCCAAGTGCATAGATGAACCTTCTATCCTGCTTATGGCTGTTCTCCCTTTAATCCTTAATCCCTTTGCACTATCTTTCTTGTCTCTAACCTGCAGAGGACTCTGACTGTTTGCATTTAATTCTTCTTACACATGCCCTGGAGCACAAATGGCTTGTCAGGTTAAAGATAAAGCAAACACGTACTGCCACCAAAAGAGTAACCAGCCTTTTTGATATCAGCACACCTGCAGCCAAGGCAGGCCAGGGAACAGAAGACTGAATAAGTAAGTGATTTGGCTGAGATCTCCCCACTCAGCAAATACACAGACTTTTCTAGGACAGACCTCCTGTCCACTACTCACACTCACTAATTCTGAAGTTGGTCCTCTTCCTCATTTTAATCTAATGCAGCAACACCAGGGATGGCACAGCCAGAGATGAGCCTGAGAGATTACATCTAAATTGCATCTTGAACAACTGTGCAGGCAGAGCAGAGAAAGGAAAGGTATAAAACCTATAAGAGGTCAGCAATGAGAGGCTTGAAGCCATCAGGAGATGAGAAGGACCTGGACAGTGCTTCATTAGCACAGGCAGAAAGGTCAAGGCAGGAGGAACACATGGAAGAAACATTAGTATTTAGTCTTGGAGAGGGTCAATGGAACAAAAAGACAAGGGTTCGTCAGAGTTGAGAGCTTTGGTTCCTGAACAAGTCCTTTCCATTTTCCTACTGATCTACACTTCCAACCACAAAGCCTTTGAACTTTTTGGAAGCTACACTTAAATTAGTCCTCAATTTTAAACCAAAGGCACAAATGAAGCCCCAGCAGTTTTCCTCAGTAACAACCATGTCTCATTAGTGCTGAGGACTTGAAAGCTGCTCACCTTCTTCCCTTGTTGCAGAGCCTTCCCTGCGCTGTGAGCAATGGCCCTGCCAGCGCTGCTGCTGTCCCTGGAACCCTGACAGCCCACTGCCTCAGGACACTTGGGGGAAGGTGCTGCCAAAGAATAAAGTTGCCAAGGCCCTGCCCACACTCACTCCTGGGACTGAGAGACCATGGAATTTTTTAATGGGTATTTCTTTCTGTTGTTCTTTCCAATCAATTTGTTACTACTTTTCCTTTAAAACAGGACGATTTGAGGTTTTGGAAAATTTATCTAAGCATGCAAGTGCATCATCTGGCACATGAGGCATTTCAGGGCAAGGATAACACTATATAGATCATTGTGATGATCCTGTTGAAGCACAATGTTTCCATCCTGTTTCTATCCTGAAACATCAGACTGACGAAAAATGCACCGGATTTTGACATAATTTGGAAAATATTTATCATTATTTCTTTCAAAAATCCTCCTTTAAATCAAAGCACACACACCCCTGCAGCCACAGACAACCATAGCTAAAACAAGATAAAAAGGGGGGAATGTGATGGTCAAAAGAGAGTAAGTGAAACCCCTTTAACCGTAGGGGTCCCTGGACAGCAGGGCTGTATTAGCAAGCAAGACCTCCAGTCACAGCCTGACAGCTCTCAAACAGAAATCTGGAGTAAAAGTACACTCTTGATTCCTTGATATAATTAACATTGTTTGTCTCAGTAGCAGTAAAAACAGGCTTTTGCCTGTTAGCAAGATTTTTGGCTGTGCCCGCTATTGTTTACTTGAATGGAAGGCTAAAGGGCTAACTGAAGCTTTTCTCCCTCTGTTGTGAGAATTTCAAATACAAAGAGTATCCCTTTATGAACAAACCTTGTGAACTGACAAACACGAACCACACCCTCCTGAAAAAACAAACAACACCCCCCCCAAAAACCAAACCTGATCTAAATATTTTCTTCCAACGTTTCTCAAAAACTTCTAAACAAAGCACACAGCTGTCACTCAACATCTACTTATAAAAGTCTTTCCAAAGCCTTTACAAAAATGCATCCATGCGCCTACATCCATTTCTGTATATTTACATGCCTTCTTAGAAACCTTAACCTTGAAAAAATAAATACACTAAAATATCTCCTTTTGGCAGAAATGCTTCCTGCTATTAGAGCTGTAACAGGAAGATTAAGCTGTGATGCACCTCCTAGCAGCTTGCAGGTAGGAACAGAGGTGATGCCCAGAACAGGTAATGCAGAAGCTCCAGAGAGCTCTGCAGACAGGCAAATATGTGCTAGAGCAGAAGGGGGTATGTTCTTCTGACTGCTGCAACAAACCCACTAAAAGCTGCCAGAGGCAACCCAACACCTTTCTGCAGTCCCCAAACTTAGGAGAATACCTAGATATAAAAATGCTGAGTTTTAACTCACTCTTTCTTGAATCTGACTGCTGCTTCCTCCTTAAAGGTACAGATTCAGGACTAGAGAAATTAGGGTGAGAAATGGCTCAGTAAAGTCACCACGAGCTTAGAGAATCAAGTCCTCTGCAATTACTGGCGCAGGGCCCACAGAGCTGGAGGAGTTTATCCCCACTGAGGAGCAAGAGCATCAAACCCTGCCTGCAGCAGCCCCGAGCGTGCAGGGCTGGCAGCCAAGGGCCAGCTTGGCTAAGCCCTGCCTCACCCCTGAGACTGATGGGCAGCACTAAGGCCCCAGCAGCACCCACTGGAGTGCAGGAATTGACTGGTAGGCAGAAGCAGCAGGTTCATTTACAGAGGCAAGACCTGCATGGAGACAGATTCTAAAAGGTGGTAGTTTGCAAAAGACAAACACCCACAGAGCACTGGGGCTTTGCAGAGGCCTTTTTTCTTCTTTAATGCAGTATTTGAAGTTACCTGTAGCAAACCCAAACCAAAGGACAGCCCAAACTTATAATAAACCCTGACTTCACACAATTAAGCAGCTGCTAAGTCCTCTAGTATTTCCTAACTGCATAAATACAAAGCACTAACTACTCTTTCCTTTATGTCTCAGACACTCGGCACAGGAATTCTCAGAGTTTACACCTCCTTTTACCGAGCCATGGCCCAAATTTGGGACTTTGCTTGACATTTCTTCATCCATACAGAAGTACTTTTTAAAAACAGACATCCAGTAACCCCACTGAGCATCCTTTCAATGACACTTCATTATAGGCTGAAACGATCTGAGGATGGCCCGGTTACAAACTCACAGCACAAAGCATCTGCTGCTTTAGCTACTCCCACGAACTGGTATTAAAACTTCCAAAAGCTGAGAAGGCAAAGGTCCCAGGACACCGTCTGCCCACGGGAGCAGCCAGCCTTTGTGTTTAAACACCATGCTTTACACTTCATGCCTCCAGCAGCTGCTTTCATTTAGATGCAGGTCACATTCACACAGTCTAGAAAGCACCACAGACCCGTACAAATTGCTAACATGGGAATTCAGGTCCTTGAAACTCCTGCACTGCAGCCAATGAACAGTCTATAATTTCTCCATTAAATATTTAAACAATACTAACAATACTGCTATTAATAAATAGAGCACCTTTCTCTTTTAGTACAGGTTCCTGATGTCTGGAATAACTGTGCTATAGATTTTTTTTAATACTTATTTTAAACAGACTGAAAAATCTATAAAGTGGCCATAGAATAATAAAGTTCAGTCTTCTGAGGAGACATGAATTTACTTGTCAATCCACCAGTTGTACTTCATAGATGCTTACAACATTTCAGGAGTGGGGGAAGGAAATCTGGCCAAGAGCATTAGTTGAAACTGGTTTCCAATGGCAGATCAGAGAGCACACAAGGCAGCAGCAGAGAAACATATGTTTGAACCCAAGCCAAAAATCTGGTTTCCTTAAGAAGTGTAGGATGACAAGCCTCTTGCAGCAGTAACAGTAGGCTGAAAAGTGGGGGTGGAAAAATTCCCTCTCTTCATGCAGAAGGCAAATTGTAACATCTACCTAACAGTACTTAATTTAGAACAGCTGAAGGTTTGGAGAAAGCTTTCAAAATGACCCATTAAAGACAGTCAAAAGCTTCACGCTTTATGCTTCAATATTGCAGCCTCTTCACTCACCCTTGCTTTATGGGGTATTTGGGGAAATGGTAAATAATACATTGGTATCAAAAACCTAAAGCACTTGGCAGAACAGACACTCCTACATTACCTGGTTGAGAGCTGATAAATGTTTGTGCCTTTGCTATCTTACATTAACATTTCCATGGAATTAGGCACATGAAAACTGATGGTGATCAAAAGTTGATTACAGTGGTTATGTCAAAAAACAAAAGAGCAGAACGGTGACTTTTAGTTTGGGTGTTCCCTTCACGAAGCTCAGCTTCTTCCAGCAAGAGAGACTCCCAGAAAATGGCATTTTCTCTTACCAGGAGGACTGATGGTCTGGTCTGCTCTATCCATGGTTCACAGGAGACTAATGGTACCAGCCTAGAGCTGAAAAATACTTTTATGATAGCAGTGCTTCTGTCACCAACAGAAACTCTGCGTGCACTCGAGTATCGGAAAACTGCATAGTCAGGAGGATAAAAAAAATTAATATTCCAGAAAAAGAAGGAAAAAAAAAAAAAGATGAAGAAAAAACAAAAAAAAAGACACACAACCAAGTTCCAATGTTTCAGATGTCACCAACTGCAATTCCCCAGAGGGCCAACACAAACTTTGGCTAAGGTCATGTCCAACATCTGTAGACTTAGTAAAAGCTACAACTTGGCTTTTTTTCCTGCTGCATGCCCTCCTCCACCTTGAAATAAACTATTATCAGTTTTGTGCCATTTGATGAAAAGATACTCCAGCAACTGGCTTGCATAGCTGCTTATACAGCAGCAAATACCGTATTTGTGGAGTACAAGAGAGCAGAAAGCCATCCGCTTGCTCGACTCCAGCAGGTACACGTGGCTCATTCTTCAGGACACGCTTGTGCTTTCTCTGTCGAGCGTTCACCGCCTGAGCTGCCTTGTCTCGCATGGTTGAATCCAATCCCTTTCCTTTTTGCATATCAAAGAGTTGATTTTAGCAGGATTGCAGGCAGTGCTCAGAGGCTGCTGTCCAAGGCTTGTGAGATGCTCCTTTGCACCTGCGTGCAGCTTACAAACCGTTTGCTACCACCACGGAACACAGGGAGTTTCTATGTTCTACTTCCTTTAGCTGCTTACCAGCTTTTGTACATCCACACGATTTTTGAAGGGGCTTCAGAGCAAAAATAGTCACAGTTCTTTTAAGAAAAAACCACAGTGGATTACAGCCACCTCTCCAGCCCTGAATCCAGTTGCAGCTGTCATGATTTTTCATGGATTAGCATCCTTGAAAAAAAAAAAAACAAAAAAAAAACAAAACAACAAACCACTGAGAGCGTAGAGCAAGCAGCCGCTCAGGTGGGAGGCACTGTCTGAGGACACACTGCTGCTCTGTGCCAAGGATCACTGAGCAAGGCAAGGAGCCTCCCAAGCTGCTGCAGCCCATTCCCTGCCTGTAGGGTGCTGTTTCATCAGCCTGAACCACCCCAAATCTGAAGATTTGCTTTTTAAAATGTGCACAAGTTCTCAGTTCGCTGTTAACCTGGAAGCTGCTGCTTTGTGTTCCTTGAAGAATAAGCAGCACTGATTACTATCTACAGCTCATGACTGCCCCAAAACCAGACAAATTCTCCGGAGAGATAGATTCTGTTTTCAGGTTAGCACTCATGGAAATAAACAAGCAAAATGGAGAGAAAAGCAGAATTTTTGTTTTTCTTCTAGACAGTAAAGCTTTCCACAAAGTGTCAGCAGTTCTGAGTTTGCAGGCTGTTGAGGGGAAAAAAAAAAAAAAAAAGGAAAAAAAAGAAAGCCAGCCTTAACCCATTTCTTCATGGCCTCAGTGAAAACACACATGCAAAAAGAGACCAAAACTAAGCTTGTCAGTGGTATTTCTCCATCCAAGAGATGACCAGGTTGAAACCTAAAAATTAAGTCCTCATAAAGGAGAGTTTTCCAAAACTGCCAATTCCCCCTACTTCAAATGACAGCAGCTTTGACAAAGGAAACACTATTCTGCTTTAGAAGGCAGAGCTACTGCCAAAAATTAAGAGAAATCTTTTATTTTAAATTAAGGCTGTTTCTGTTCCTTGCTGTTTGTCTGGAAGTTGAAGGGAATGCAAATACAAGACAGGAGAAGCGTAGGAACACTACTTTTTACTGGGAGGGTTTTGTTTTTTTTTTCCCCTCACATAAAGGCAATACCTTTTGGTACAAAATATACACAGACTGACTCTTAGAGGGTCCCCGTCCCCAAGAGCTAATTTACTCCTCATTTTTTTGGGTGTGGTTTTTTTAAGCACAGTAACAGTTCATCTGAATTTCAGCTTGCAAAGCAAATATGCATGCTCAACTGCTGAATAATCCATGGATTTAAGTGGTCCTAAACACACAGTGAAAAGATGGATTACCCATTAGGATAAAATAATATACACAAGCCTCTAAATACACATGTACACTGTAATACACATTTTAAATAGTCTCTGTGTGTGAATTTAAATGATAATATGCATGCTAAAAAGTTTCAAGACATCTTAACAAAGAAACCATTACCACTGTGTAAATAATATACCATTTAAAATAAATTCGCTGTACTCCCATGAAAGATTCTTTTTTGGTCAGCATAAAAAAAATAAAAGAAATGAACACATAAAATACAAATAGTACTGTGAGATCAGTTTCAACCTGTAGCAGAGTGCACATGTGAGGGCAGGGGTTTATTCAGTTCCTAACCCAGCATATTTCATGTTCCTTCACTTTTGTCCAGAAACCTTGGGGAAAAAAAAAAAAATAGGGCCTTGTCTATTAATAAAGTAATGATTTAGAGTCTTTGCAAAGTGTGGCCTCTTGCCACACTTTGCTGAGCATAGAGTAGGGAGGGAAACAAATCAGGTTTATCCTTTGAGGATAGGACAGAGGTGAAAACAGTGCCCTGGGGGAAAGAAATAGACAGAGCTGTTCCAACGTGATCCTGCCCAGCGCAGCTCTGGCATCAGAGGACCTTCGGCAGGGTTCAAAACGTCAGGATTCGTCCTAGGATCATACACAACCCCGACCAGAAGTGGTATGTGTTTTTCCAAGTCAATATGTCACTTGCCAGGAGACATGCCTGTGCCAGCTGTTGCTGCTGAAAGCTTAAGCCTGTAGCTGTTTTGCTTCATTTTCCCAACTGCTCTTAAGTTAGAGTTTTTATTCTGCCTTTCCAAAAGCGGTTTAAAGGAGAATAAAACCAACAGAAGCAGAGAAGAGCTGCTATATCTTCTTCCAAGGGAAGCTAAAGAGTGACAAACGCTTTGTTCTAAGCACTCCCTATCTCAATCTGCACTCTAAATTCTCTAGGATATCTGCCAAGTCTCGCCTGTGCCCTGCACCCTCCACTTGCTGTCAGCACCTGCATGTCCCACTCCCTTTGTCCCTCTACCAGAAATTAATCACACTTCCCATCAGCTGAGGGTGGAATCAGGGGAAATCCCACTCTACCCAGGATCAGCATTATTTGCCCAGTGTTCCCCAAAGGGCTGCAGCACCTGAGCTTGGTGTGGAAACAGCAGGAAAGGCCCTATTTCCATTGGTAACCAAGGATATCTTCCCCGCTGAACAGGTGAGACAGATTAATCTAAACAAATATGAATATCATTTGGCCTAATAGCTACCAATTGATTTTCTTTTTAGCTGACCTTGCCTGAGCGCTCAGCCAGAGGAAGCCCTGTGTTCTCAAAAGGCAATGTTAAAAAGCCAAAAAACCAAAAAAACCACACCCTAAGACGCAGAAAATTTGGAGCGTGACAACAGGAAAAACTGACAGACAGTGTCTGCTCTGCAAATTATTTTCCACTTGACATTTCCCCCCTGCCCCTCCCTGAAGACTCCCATGCAGTCTGTGCTGTTTGGGTTACTGGAGAAGCCAGGAGCCCGTTCAGGGTCCCGTTCCTCGCTCTGCTCTTGGCCACACGGCCGGGACGCTGCAGCCATCGGGCTTCTGCCACCAGCCCGACACAGGACAGAGGCACACAACTCTGAAAAGCACTTTATTCATAAAAAGCACGTATCTACATCCCTAAGCAAACTTTCTGAAAGAATGTATTTGCCCGCACAGCGCTGCTGAGAGGCACGAAAGAAAGCGATTTTAAGGGCTCTTTAAACTGGAATGTAGACATATCAAAGGTGAGCTCAGGCTTTAGACTCAATAAGCTACTGCTTCACTCTTCTCTCTTGACAGTTCAGCCTGAAACAATCCCAGGCAATTCCTCTAAGCCGAGCACGATTACTTTATGACACCTTGCTTCAAACTGATTAAGGCTGAGGAAACTCAGAGCTTCACCTGGGGCTCCTTCCAGAGGGGAACAAGTCAGCTTTCCAAGCTCTTCATCAATCAGCACAGCTCTGGGGTGGTGCTGGGAGCATCCTCATCATCTCCGGGGTTTCTGCAGCTGAGCTGGGAAGGAACTGCTTCCCCAGCCTCAGCAGAAAGGCTGACACTGCTGAACGCAGGCAGCACCAGGGCTGTGCCACACACCGGGCAAACCCTGCAGCTTTACTGCTTCTGGCAGGGGAAAAGTGAAACCTCTCAGGAGTGAAAGGGCAAATGCAGAACAAGCAATTACAAGCGAGATTACAAAGTAAAAGTTAAAACAGATGCCTTAAACCTTCACCTACATTAGGTCACCAGCGTCAGCAATGGTTTTTTCCACTTAAAACCAATGTAACTTTGTTTACAAACAACGTTCTAACATACATTATTCATAACCCATGTGATTCTAATACTGTGACACCTCAAAAGCAAAAGGTGATTCTTTTGGTAAAGCAACATTCCCCTGGAAATTCCCATTTTAATCAGGTTCTACTTTCTTTCTTTTGCTATTATTCAAGTGTAACAACAAACTTACTTTAATTTAACTTTAAAAAATCATCAAGAAAAAAACCAACAAAAAGAAACCAATGCACCAAAACTTTGTTAAATTAAATTACATAAATCATTAAGGGAATTTCTAAATCTCTGTTTAATGAAACATAATAAATTGGGTTGTTTCTGTTCTTGGTTTTTTTAATGTAAAGTGAGACTAAGTTTTGTTTTTTACATGTTTTATTTATTTCTGTAATTGTTAATGCAGCAAGCTTTGCATAGAAAATTCAAATTCCTAAAGCATTCAAATTCCTACTTAACCAGATAAAAACCTGAAGTGCACAGGTCTCAATTCCTCCCACTGAGCACCGTCAGGACCAGCCTGAGGCCTGCAGCCTCCTCAGAGGTGGGTGAGGATGGGGATGACCCCTCTGAGCCTTCTCTTGGGGGACAGCTGCTGTTTTGTCTTAGGAAGAAGCTCTGAAAAAAACCTGTATTCCCTCCTTCTACCTTAGTACATTCACGTCTTTGCAGGCAGTGCAGAAGAACAGAGTTATCCCAGTGTCATCTCAGAGATGCCATATGGCCACTCCTGAATTCACTCTGGTCACCAGTTTGCATTAAGAGATGACACCAACCTGCAGCATTTCAGATAAAATCCGATTCCTTCTGCAACTCTAGAAGCACACATTGCAGCTGTGAAATTACTAATAAAAAGAATAAATGGGTAAGGGGGCGGGGGCTGCCCAATGTCACACATTTCTCTACAAGCAGTAAATAATTTCTTTTGTTATGCAAAACTCAAAACACTTTCTGCAACCAGAACTGGTGAGTTGATAGAAGTAATAAATCATGAGCAGGATGAAACTTTAGCCTACAAGCCAAAAATCATTCCCATTTTCCATGAGGACAGGAACTTGCCATCTTTCCCCTCCAACAATTTTGACTTTAGTTCAGAACTGGAAGAAAATCTCACTCCATATTCTACTGGTGGTTTCAGGCACCAAAGATTAATTGCTGGGTTTGCTTTTTTACAGCAACCATTTGTATGGATGCTTCCCTCTTTTGAGATGGAAAGCACATAAGAAACTCACTTGATTCAGAGCTTGTCGTGTGCTGCTTTCCTTTCTCCCTGGAGTAACGTATTGTTTTTTTAAGCAAAGCAAACAGAGAGGATTTAGTAGAATACAATTTCTTTTGTTTTATTGCTCCATTAATTTTATTTATGTTCAAATATGCTGCTTTTATCAATTTGGTATGAGCAAGAGAGATGCATCAGGAGGAAGGAACATGATTGTACTTCAGAATGAGGCATTGGGCAGAACAGGAGCAGGAGATGCCTGAATCACCTTGGATGATCAGTCATATTAATGCAGCACAGCTTTGATAGGTAGCAATTACAGGGTAATAGATAGTCCAAGCATTATTCAGAAATCTACTGCAACCATGTGTTTAGACCCCTGCCTTTACATCCCTTCCTGCAGATATACAGGCAAGCTATCATTTTTTAGGAAGAAAAAGAAAAACCAAACCTTCCTTAGCAGCATATTTTGGATTTTCTAATCTGTGTCTCTTGAAAGTCTGCTACTGCAGAAGGTCGCTTGTTTCCCCAGAGTTATTTCTTTATACTGTTAATTTTTGATCACTCAACTGTGCCTCAGTCAGCAAAGCAGTAACTACTCTTAAGAAATTGTAACAATAAACACCTCGACAAAATGTAATTGAAGACTACCTAAAAAAAATTCCAGAATGAAACAAATACTCTTGCTAACTGAGCCCACTACACACAACACATCTGGGTAAACATCCTGCCACAGAGTTTTTTCTTATATGATACAAAGGACAAGCTGCTTTTTTAACAGCAGCATCCTTTACAGAGTGAATTGGATAGAAAAGAAAAGGCAAAGCTCTTGGCTACAAGAAATGAATGATGATGGAGACCCTGCAAAAGGCTTTTCCTAATGACAAGATATTACTCCACAGGTTAATGAAAACCAAATACCAATTTAACATGCTAACCTTTGAGCAAATTGAGTTCAACTAATCAAGAGCCCTCCAAAAGGGTATTTTGAGCTAAGAGAAAAGACTGGAAAAATCATTTACATAAGATGGCTGGTAATGGTGCATTTAATGGCGTTGGTGATATAGAATTATACTAAGGAAATGAACACATCATGTATGACCTACTGCCTAAAGCATTTAATAGGATGTCTCCAAAGAGCCAAATTCTGCCCACTGGTAGTGAAGCACAATTCCTGTTAACAAGGAAGGCAATAACAGACTCTTCCTCAGAATTTTAGACAGAAATAATATTTACCATCAAACCCAGACTGGATAAATGGCTCTTTATATCAATTTTGGTAACTAAAGGACAGTCCACCTCTGAACTGAAACTCCTCCAACAGAGACTGATATTTATTACCCACAATCTCCTATTTTTTTATGGACCCTTTATGTAAGGAGGATGTGACACCAATCTCTGAGTGCCTCTGGCTGAAGACTACTGGATAAATAAATCCTCCCACCATTCTTTTTAAAAGATTGCCCTGACAATCGTACTTGGGAAATATCCTGAGTTCGTCCAGGCACACACACAAGGTTCTGTATGTATATACCTGCTTTCACCTTGTCCTAAGCACCTTCTGAAGCTATTTTTGATGCCCATTTAGCATGGCTCAAGCACAAGAAAACAAGCCTCCCTGATTCCTTTCTAGAGGTGAAGGCTGTGCAATTCTTAGGCTCAAGCACAAGAAAACAAACTTTGTTCATCCTTCTCTAAAATTAAAGGCAGTGCACTTATTAGAAATTTATATAAACAGCTAAACAGAAAGTGCTAGTTATCTATTTTGTACCAAAAAAGTAACTTCCCATAAAGGTGAAAAGATGCAGCTGGCTTTCCAGCCTCTGCACACACACACTGGAATGGCATTAAGGGTTTTCCTCTGCTCTCTCCCTTCTGCCCCCACCAAGTCCCATAGCCCCAAAAACCAGATTTGAAAGTCTGCTTTGCACCACCACGTCCACATACTCTGAAAATCACTGGAAACAATCCAGCAGTCCCCAGCTAAGCACCACACCTGTGATTTATCACTTACCACTCACACCGTGGCAACTGCAAGCTACATATTCTTGTTTGTCAAACAAAACAGCATCAAATTACATGGTTGGGAACGTGTCCAGCATCTCATAACAATTCCAGGTCTTGACAGATCCAAGATGTTACATTACAATAAAATCGGGACACATCTTTAGGAAATATACTCTGGAAGAGTATTAAACTCTACAATATATTACTCTTTATAGTATCAGATAATGCAGCCCTTTTTAAGGAGGGCAGGGGAGCAGGCATTTCCTCCCTGAAGATTTCTAATACATCAGGGAACAGCTGACAACTAACAAATGCTTGTTTTGGCAAAGCACATAATGCTGCTGGTTTGTACATTTGCTAATATTTTCGAAGTGCTCAGAAATGACCTAACCCAGCAGGCACCTCTGGCCGTACTGCACAGTGCTGGTGTCTTCAAGCACTCAGTCTGGCCAGACTACTGCCCAGGGCAAAGACAGAGACTGTCGCCTAGATGGACATTAAATCAACAGATTACAGGAAATAATCTGTACAAATATCAGAGAGGCAGCTATAATGGAGCACATTTAGTAAGACAATGTGAGGCCTTTGCCCAGGAAAGCATCAGTGAACAATGGGCTCCAAACCTACAACAAAAGCACTGCAGATACTCCACCACCCAGCAGGAGTGGTGACCATGTTTCAGGGACACTCCCGGCTCACTACATTTAAGCCTTTAATAAATTGGATTTTTTTAATTTAGAAAATGTCATCTGTTGAATTTCACTTTGGAGAAGTCCTGAACTACTATCATAGCCACGTAATGGATGCACTTCAGTGCTTTCTTGAAGTAAAGATATCCAGAGAAGTCATCAAAAAAGACACCAGTCACAGGTACATTGAACTACTGAAATTTTAATGTATCATGCTGCAAGTTTGTGAGTCAGACATCCTCCTCCCTTTCAGTTCAGCTAGAGTTTAAGTACTGTGATTCTTGCTGGCTGCATTGAAAGACTAACCTAAGACTTTTGGCTAACAACTGCCCTTCAACCTTTTCATTCTTCTCTTCGTTACTCACTCCTGTCTCACTGCCTGAACAGTAAGAATCACAGTATGAATCTAAAGTTTTCCAGTATTGGGAACCCTCACTTTCATTTGAAGAAAGGTCCCATGGAAACATGCCTACAGTTAATAAAAGACCCAAATCTTTTGTAGAATTATACCTTGCAGTTAAGGGATTTCATAATTAGAACATAATTACTGAGCAATATAATGTGTCAAATTATGGAGAATGACTGTTTGTAAAGGTACAGATAAAGAGAAGAATGAATAAATCTGGAGCCACAGATAAAACCAATTAAACTGAAGTCCTTCCCTTCAGCATTCCTCTAACACTTTGGAGACCATCTCTGTACCCAGCACTAGTTTACATGCACAATTGCTGTGATAAAACTTTTACACTATATATGCAGCATAAATCCCAGTAGTAAATAATTCAGCCCAAGAAACGGCTGCAAAGAGGGACAGCTGGTGCTGACAACACTACCAGCATCTTTGCTACTACATGACACAGTCAGTTCTGAATGGAGTAAGATTATGGAGAAAACGACACAAATTTCAGGTTAAGATTGGAGTTGTTAAAGGATTTCACTTGTTAGTTGAACAAGAGCCAGCATCCTTTAAAGCACTGCTCAAAATGAAACTACCTGTCTTCAAAATACACTGAGAAGGTCTTTGCATAGAAATTCAAAGCACGCAAACAGCACACCGAAAACATGTAGAGAAAGACAACACTCATCTTTCTTTGGTGTAAATCCTAAATCCGAGCTATTGCAGAGAATAAAATTTCACTTAGGAATTCAGTCAAACCCATAATATATGGAAGAGTCCAAGAGAGGGTAAGAACCCACAAAGGCACAACTCTGGTGCCCTGCAGCATGGGCAGCGCTGTGGGGTCAGTACCACAGACACCTCCCGCACCAGCACAACAGCAGCTTCTCCTGAAAGCAGCTGCCTGTCCCAAAGGTCACAACAGACCTCAGCACAGTGAAAACATCCAGGGAAGCTCAGCAGAAACAATAAGGTATGACAAGAACAGAAGATTTAGAAACAGACCCAGAGGAAGCACTTATTTCACATTAAAAGCCACACATACACGGTTTAAATCATTACCCGTTAGTTATTCTGATTTCTAGTTTCATCCCAAAAGAGAGCCTTCCCTCCTGTACATGTAGAATTGGAAGGAAATCCAATTAAAAAATTCTAAGTGCACCTCAATTTTCTTCCTACTCCCCCAAAGCTCATTCTGTCACAAAAAGAAAATGTCATTTTTGCTACTTGATCATACACAGGGCAATGCTTTTCCTCACCCAGTAGAACAGAGTCACCAAGAGTTCTTGCAACTACAAACAAAAACAGGCACCTGCTTTTCCTCTGCCCCTTCAACACAACAGTACCATTCTTGCCTCAATACAACTTCAGCAAGGAAGAATCCTTCCAGAAACTGAAGGGGGGTGACCTCTAAGAACAGTATTATAATTCTGTAAGGCAGAGATAAAAATCAAGAAAGGAATTAGGTAAAGTACACTGAGAACACAGCTAGTGATAAATTAGGGATCCACCATCTAAATTACTACCAATAACTACATTCCCTTTCAAACAAACTGAGGTGTAAGAGACACTGATGTAATTTTTTTTCCCTGTACAATACTATAATATTGACTTTTTTTAACCAAAAGAAAACAAACTGTCTGACCAAGTTAGCAGAAGAATTATGGCTACTTTAGAGGCCCTGAATGTAACACCAAGCCACACTGTTGACATTGTGGCAAATTTAAATAAAGACAAATCCAGTCAATGCAATCTTTTAACTGAGCTGTGGGGTTTGGAATCGATGGAAAAGGCTCCTGATCTCAGCACCTGACCCAGAGGCCTAATAGGAACATTTATCTAGCTTAAAGGAGGACCAAACCAAACAGAAATATTGTGTAAAATATATGTATGCAAAATACAGTTTTATTAATATAGCGGCTTTGAAAAATATTGATTCATCAGTATTTACTAGTTAGAGATTATACTGACATTTCAATTTTACAAAACCTACAGCAAACTCCCCCAAAATCCACATCTGCATTATCAAGATGTTGATCTAACAGCACTACAAAAGTTTCAAAGGCATATTCAAAGTGAGTAAACAAGAACTCACTTGTGCAATAGATGTCCAAAGCAGCCAGAAGGAAACAAAACCAGAAGGGAAGCACTGGAAACACAGAGCTCCACCCTCCAGTGCCTGTCAGAGGAACGGGAATGTGCCGGTGCAGCGTGCCTCAGCCACGGCAGCACTGCGGGCTGCCGCAGCCCCCGCTCGCAGCTCTGCCCTTCCTCACAGAGCCCGCACTCCTCCCCGGGGCCACTGCCACAGCGGGACACGGAGCACTAAACCTACACTGCTACGGAAAACTAAAAGCCGTTCATAGAAATGTTGTCTTTAAAAAGCATCTTTTGAAATCGCCTGCTAAAGTGGTATTTCGGTGCTTGCTCTGCTGACGGCTGTCATCTTCCCACACTTGAAACCACCAGCACCGATTCTTGTTTTCAGAGAATGGCTTCTTCAGTACCCATGAACAGCATGGGACATGTTAGAAAACACTGAACAGTTTCCAGTTACTTCTAAGGGATCTTAGAAAATTCATGTATCCCGGGCTATAAAAATGCACTTCTCATCATTCTGGTTAGAATATCATCAAAATATCATTTTCCTTTTTACAAGCCCAATTAGCCTCCAGATTCCTCTCATGTCTCTAGCTTTTTTCTGGCTGCAGAAATCGTTATATTTAAACCTGACACCGTTCAGAAGGAAACCAGAATGGCTGAATCTTCATATTTATTAATATTGAATAAAGGCATCAATACCTCAGCAGCATATAGTTATTTAAGATTATCTGTTATCCTTATGCAGAAAGCAAGTCTGCACTATACCAGAAGTGTACATACGATCCACTACATTGCTGCTGAAATTCACATGACATTTAGATATTTTACTTAATGTGAGAAAAGCAGTGTTACAAGCTAAAACAGTTAAATGTCTATTACACAACTTGTGCCATAATATAGTATCAAATTCAACAGCACCAAGCACACCCATCCAAGCTTGATTTACTGCAGCTAATTGCTAATTAGGGTTATTTTTGAAGCACTGCTGTTTGTATTGCACCAGATTTGCACTTGGGGAGGAAATGGGATTTACAAGGTCAGAATGAAGTTTAAACATTTGTATACAGACTGCTTCCCTCCCCTCAGTATTGCTGAAAGGTCTCAGCAATCTGAAGACAACAGTATTTACACATGTGATGTTATTAAAAGGCACTCACAACTTCGTATAAAGCAGTTATTAACATGCAAAAAATTCAAAGTAGGATTGCAATGGTTGCCCAGACAACTTTCTAATTAAATAATGGCAGTAATATCACTATGCTTCCATGTACTACATTAAAAATTGAACAGTGCTTCACTAATAATGCATTGGTCATTTGCATAATCTAAAGACCCTGGCTGCCAGTATCAGCTATGGACCTTCACACCATTAAGCACCAACACGCACATCCCACACCCCCTCCATGGCCAGCAATTCCAAAGATAAACACAGCACTAATTCACGGGGGCTCCTGCTTCACACTCCTGCCTGTCCAGACCCACTGCTGATAGCAGGGTGATCCTCAAGATCAAAACTTGTCTCTTTTAGAAATCAAACCCCTCTGTAGACTCTCCTATCCCCAATTTATGCATCAATCTTCTCATTCCCCTAGCAGATTTGTGACTGGTGTTTTAGGCACCACGGGAGCGCGTCTGCAGCCAAAATGCCATCACAGTAAGTGCAGCCCAAGCCCTGAGCCTGCTGTGTTGGATGGATTCCCCAGTGCTCCTGCAATGTCTCTGCCATACCCAGCACAGCCACGCTCATCTGTACTGAAGGTGAGCTGTGCTGGGGCACAGAGTGAAGAGGACTAATCCACCTCTCAAAACTCAACTACAGCTGTCAGTAACTATAAAAGCAGACTGGCAGAGTGCTACAAAATTTAATCCCTTGAAAAAGAAAGCTTCAGTTCAGTCATATTGGATACAGGACACTAACACGCAGGTTGTACAGAACTAACTGACTACAGAAGTGTGCAGGCTGAGTGACCTCTAATCAGGAAAACAGGACGTGCCTAGACTTAACCAAGGTTCCTCCTGAATTATTACCTCAGTTCAGATTTATTTTTATGATTTGCTATAACTCTTTCCAAATCTTCTCTAATCATTAGCTGTATCAGCAGTATGAGAACCCTATGAAAGACAGCGCACTGTTATTTTTGGTTTCAAGAGACCAATTGCATTTCCAAATATACTGCTAGTATAATCCAGCCAGGCTGTGGTTTCATAAATCCAAGGAGTTTTCCTGGCATATTATCCCAGAGCCAAAGACAGCTAGTAGAATACCCCAGGGGAATGGGGATTCACAGCTTTGACTTCATGAACTGTAGCACAGGGTCACGCTTAAATGTTAAAAGAAGAAACAAAAACGTGGTTCTTTCTATGCCTGCCCAAGGAGATGGTTCAGAGAATGTGTTTTCAGGAGGAATTAAGAACTTGAGTCTGTCCCATGTCCCTGGAAATACATTCATATTTTGGCAGCATGCAGGAGCCTGAATGAAGGAGCTCCCAAAGCAGAGTGCTATGGAGACAGGATAGGGACCCTTTTCCAGCCCCAAAGCATGTACACAAACTACAGCACCAGATCTTCCCTTAGTGTGGGTACATCATTCCCAATTGTCTCTTAATGGAAAATACACTTGCATCAGTAGACGGCTGCTTTCAGACCAGCTGTTCCTTCCTGTCCTCCACTTTGTTTTTAAAGGAAAGCTGCACTTCTCCTTCCTATCATCCCCTGCCAGACTTGCGCAGGCACAAAGGGACTGCAGCACATGCCAAGGGTCAGAGCTCTCCAGCACCAGCAGACAGGAAGGGGCTGGATGCCACAGGAGTTGGCGTTTTCCTCTGCATTACACCACATAACATACACATACGTTGCTGTTTGGAATAATCCTTTCCAGTCAACAGATGCTCTCAGAACTTTGCAATGTAGCAAATTTGGCCTCCACACTGTTCACAAGATGTTTTGCATCAGTGACTTCAGCAATTTCCAGTGTTGATCAGGATCTCAAAGCACAGAGATCCCCATGCAACTCTTGCAACAGGCCAAGTCCCACAGTCAATCCCCACCATAACCACGCTGCCTTGGGATGGCTTTGGACACGCTGTGCTCAGTGGGAGCCCAGTCCTCACCCTGAAAGGCGGAGCATGGTTTCAGTCCACTCACAACATGGAGAACACTGACTCAGTGGTTTACCCTGAAGACTTACAAGGAGGTAGGATGGGTAGAGAAATACGTTGTAAGAAATAGATATTCTCTCCACTCAAGAAAAAAATATCCAGCCTTGTTTAGAATTTTGAAAGAGGTCTTAAAACTCATTCACTTTTGCTTACTCCACTCTGCGGCTCAAGTTCATACAGCATCCAACCACATGGACCTTTTTTAAACCTTGTGGGCTTTGCTACAACATAAATGTTCAGACTCAGAGCAATTACTTCTGACTGCACTAATGAGACAAGCATGCTGTTTCTGTGCTATATATATACATTATACACAAATTTCATTTAACAACTATCTTGGCTGTGATGTAAACCCATCCCTACTTAATTTATGTTTGCAAACATTTGGACTGAAAATTAAAATTAATAGAAAGCTAAAATAAATAAAGGAGCTCCTGCTGCTCTGAGTGAATGTTCAAGAAAGCAAAGTGCAGAAACACTTCCCCCAAGCAGAGAGTTTGCAGATTCCTGTTTAGTGAACAGCCCTGTCAGACATCACTGACAGACTTGGTGTGGGGGGTGATAGAAGGGGGGCACAGAATAGAGGAATTTTCTCCTTTCATTGGGCAGTCGTCCCCTCTCCGTACAGAGTGGAGACTAATGCACGTAAATCCCTGGTTCATCAAGAAGTGAATAGACCTTTTGTCGCAGTCTATTACAGTTATAAAGATTCTGGCCACGCTTCTCTTACCACCACCATCCCCTCCACCAAAATGAAAGGTAGAGCTTAAAAACATAGAGACAGATCAGGATTCAAAACACACCAGAACAGCCCGGCTGCACCAAGAAGAAGAGAAAAAGCCTGCCAGCCCCCCTTTCAGGGCCTTACGACACCACTTTTGAGAAGTTTTGCTCAGGCAGCTGACATCCAGTTTTCGTCTACTACTGCAGATGTGCGGCTTTCCTGCACAATGGGCGCCTGCAGCCCTGGCGCTCTTCCAGGTCCCACTGTGTGACAGTAACAAAAGGCGAAGCTGGAAGCCCTCAGCTACAGCACAGCTCTAAATGATTTAGTGACCACGGCGTCCAGACCTTGGCAGCAGCTGCTGCTTTAAAGGGACATTACCCAAGGAGTCAGTAAACCACAGAGGCAGGCAGTTTTTCACACTACATTTGAAAAGTTCTGTTCAAAACTGAAATGGTTCTGCCACGTTTCCTTAAAAATCCAAGGCAAAGAGCAGGGAGATGGAAGAGGACAGGCAGGAATTGTCACTGGAAGTTGTTTATGCAATACCACAAAGCCTGAAGAGCATCCCCTACAGTATCTTCCACTTAAGGACTTTAAGATACCTGCAACCATTAGTGATGGCAACCTTCTATCTCCATGGGTATGTATTATTTTTCTTTTGAGTTAGAAAAATAAATCTATAAGATTAAACCAGCCACTACTGACCAGGACAACTTACACCCAGGATGACATCACATGGATACCTTTTCTCCTAAGGGTGTGCAGAAAATTACCTCTTTGCATGCAACACCACATCACATTAGGAATTTCCATTTTCTTTGGTGCAAAGTTGTACACCACTACAATGCCACAAAAGGGCTTTTGCAGAGAATCTTCCACTGAATGCAATCTCTAGCTTGTGAACAGGACACATTTATGAGAAACAGCATGCTCAGCACCGGACATCAGTGCATCCCATACCTCAACACACAGTGCTCTTGTAGAACCGTATGGTCAGCTCCCTGCAGAACTCCACAGCAGTTTCTGAGTGCCTGTTCCAGAAGGATATGGGCTAGAAGAGTTGGGTTCCCTTTTTACAGGGTATAAGAGCCAAGCAAATGTACCAAAAAAATACCCCTCTACAAATCCCTTCAAGCCCTGTTAGATATTTCACTTTCTCTCCAAACTAGGGAATAGCTGAGCTTTCGCTACAAAACTTCTCACACGTATGAGAGGATTAATGAAGGTGCCAGTGCAAGCTTCCAGAAACACCCAGTAAACACAAGGAGTGCTGTGCTCAGCATTCAAGTCCTTCTGCCCATCATTTCTTTTCGACTTTCTGATAACATACACGGTGGAGGCCCTGACAAAAAGTGCGTCCTTGTTCAGTTCTGCAGACATGTCTTGCCAGCTTCCTCCGAGCCCTCTCTGCAGCCACCCTGGGGCACAGTCACACCGTGGTCATGATCAAGGGCTGCAGCTCTGAACCTCTCTTGGCAGAGCTTCAAAAACAGGTGACCTCAGTTTATTCCCAGAGCTCAGCTCTCCTGCTTTGAACCTCCACAGGCTATAGTGTAAGTATAGCCTATGGGAACCCTGCAGGGCAATGGAAGGCAAATGACCGACCAAAAAAATCACCAAGGGTCTGGTGGCAAAGGGGAATTAGTAGCTAGCTGCACTAAGTCCCACCAATAACTTAGGCCAAGAAGTAAACATGTAAATTCAAGTAAAAAAAAAACAAACCAAGATTTATACCAACAGTAACTACTGTGCAGCAAATACTAAAATAATTTCTGTCAACAGAGCACTAATTAAGATGGATAAACACTCCTTTCTCTAATCTTCCTCCTCCCTCCAAAGCAATTTAGTTGCCCACAGGGAAAAAACGTACAAGAAGAGACTGATAAAAGAGACAAATCAAAAAGTGCACGTAGTTCTATATGCCAGAAGCAAGTAACAGCTCTGCTAGAGCTCTGCTGGAAGGGAAAAAGGTACCATTTTATATTTCTTTGTGGAGTCTGAAAGTAATTTTAAAAGAACCTTTTAAAGCCATCCTTCACCACCTGCAGTCAAGTGGTCATTAAAAAAGACACACTGTAATCAAAGCACCCACTAACTGCTGCGAAACACTATTAATCCACCAAGCAGCCCTTCTCCATCCATTCCCTCGGTAGCCATTCCGAGCGAGTAAAACCAAGCTGCGCTCACTCGTGTGGAGTTTCAGCTCCTGTGAGAGCAGGGCTGGTGGCAGGGAAGTGAAGCAAAGTCGTTACTGTGCAAACCCACAAACAACGGCAGGTTCCAGCGGGGCCCAGGACGGCCCCTGTGGTTACATCTCCGGCCAGCTGCCTCGTCCCAGATTGTGGCTTGCTGTGACAGCAGTGCATGAACGGAGTCTGGTTCTGCATCTGAGCTCTGGCCGTCCTCAGTCCACAACATTGAAGTTGTCAATGTGTTTGTCAATGACTTTCATGTGCAGGGAAGGGAAACCGGCAGGAGCTGTTACATGTTCTGTTGGGGCTTTCCTGCTCAGAAGGGTGGGAGGGAGGAAGAAAAAGCCTTTGCAAAACATATGGTTTGAGCAAGAAGGGGCAGTGAGTGCTCTGCTCTCCCAGCACACTGCTACACACCAGAAGACATCAGTGAGAGGCGGGCAGAACAGTAGCAAATCTGGTACCAGGAAATGTTGCACAATATCAAACACATAGAACAAAAGGACAATTTCCTGCTCCCCCAATGGAATATATCCTATGTAGCCTTACACTGTGCTCTAAAACACAACGGCTGCGTGTTCAACCCAGACAACATTAACTTGGTAGGATTAGAGATATTTTTGCCACCTCACTGTAACAAAGGTCAGATAAATGGGAGCAGCAAGACCAGGAGCACCAAGCTGGGAATCAAGAATCAATGCATCTTCCAGACTCCTGCTTGCCAGATGCATCAGGAATGTAAGCACCTAAGAACTGGAATGGGGGAAACGGGAGGGAAAGGAGAGGGATTCAAAACAATTTTTAAGCAGTAATTTGTCTTTTAACAGTTCTGGATGGGGTGCTGACTGACTAGTTAAAGAGATTCTCCCCTAAGCTTGGAGGGGGAATAGGAACAGTGCAAGAAATCAAGAGCAAGGAAAAAAAATAACCTACGTGAGGATCAACAATTCTACCCAGCTAAAGAAAATAATTTTTCTGTGGCATAGGTGCCTGTGATTTCAGGTGACTGGTCTGAATGAAGGTCCAGTCTGATGCTCTTAAGTTGCACTGCTTTCCACAGAGCTAACAGCAGAAGTTGCTCCCTGCAACACATGGACCACATCTCCCAGTTGTCTGAAAGGGCTGTGGCTGTGGGAGGAAAACACTGCTGACCATTTGGACCACAGACACTGCCTGCCTGCTGCCAGCCCGCACTGTTGTTTGACGGGCAGTGTGGAACAGCAGAGCCATCGCTGGCATTTCTGCACAACATGGGGCAAGAGACAGGTTTATCCAGGGTAATTTCACAGCATTCTCTTGCTCCATTTCCTGGTTGTTTTCCAGGTCCACTTTGTTTGTTATGTTGTAAAAGCATTACATGCCTGTGATCATGGTGACAAGACAAACCATGACAGTAGTGCAGTTAAAGGCAGCAGGCTCTGCAAAAACAAGCAGACAGGTCTGCCTTGTTCTCAGCAGTCAGCTCCCAATCCATGCTACCAAAAGACAAAACGGGTTTCCAGGGATGGGATGCCAAGTATCTCATGCCTTGCCAGTGACTCAGTTATCTGATAGGAAAAAAAAAAAAAATCACTATCAGCTTTGCACCACATTTACCCTTGTTCTGCAAATGCAAAACTGCTTCTGAGCTCCTTCATGTTTACATGGAGAAAGGTAGAAAGGGCTTATTTTTAAGAGACTTTTAACTCTTTCTGTAGAAGGAACATGACTGTTCCTGGTCCACAATATTACAAAACTCTCAGATTTCCAGCATTTGCAAGGATCCCAGCCTAACTGCAATAGCTTAAACCCAGCCTGGAACACATGCAGAGACTCTCAGCTCACCACCCACTCCTGAAAGGAGTGAGGACTCCAAAAGGTTGAACTGTAACAGGCAAATGTATTTTTAACAAATTCTGTTTCTATAAATATTACAAAGCTTTCTGCTCTTCAGAGGCTGCTCTGCTCCCAGTGCTGCTGACATTACGGTGACATTTAGGAGGCCTTCACATTGCCTTACTGCCTTTCGTATGCTGGTTTTGTTCGAGGGATCAGAGAGACATATGAAGACACAAGGGCTGCTTATTCAAACCCTGCTCACTCACTGACCTGCTGCTCAGGAGCACAAAGGGGCTCTCCATGTCAAGTGTGCTGCCTGCAGCCGTCTCCACCGCTCTGGAATGCATATAAATGCAAAGGACACTAACCCCGAGGTGTCACCAACAAAGCACAGGGTTGAAGGGATGGGGAATTCATTTCTCAAGCCAGATTAGTGCTTCACGTAGTCCCAGCTGGTACTGTACCCTGTCCACACACCATAAACACTCTCCTTCACTTATTAATTCCTGCACTTGCCCTCTCCTCTTCTCTATCTTCAAAGCTGTTTTCTCTGCATGCTGTGTCCTCCCCCTCCATTTCTTCACTTTCTTGCTCTGTCTGGAGCGCGCTGCCAGCACAGCATGAATGGCACCGAGCTGGCAGGCACCCCAGATGCTGACATCACCTCCTCTCCTGCCTCAGCCTCCAGATCCCGCACCTCAACTGAGCATCCAGTGCCCTCACTGCTGCCTTGCACCAGCTGCCAGCTTCAGATGGAGCTCTGCTGGGACTGAAAAATAGGGTGGGTACACAGAAAGAGGCAACATATACAAATATATATATATGCACACGTATATGTTCGAAGAGGGGTCTTCCCGAATCAAACTGTGACAGTAACACTTGGGTTAGGATCCTTTAGATACCATTTCACAGATACTCCAGCCCAAAAAACACCCCACTCATAAGGTAGGAAATGAGCCCTACATACCTGAACAGGTGCTCAGGGACCAGTTACCAGGATCACATCTGAGCATTTTTTTAAAAAATGCTGCAACTGTTAAAAATCCAGCTACTAAAAGAAATAGGCAAATAAATAAATAATAGAAACTGTGTTAGTTATCTCCAGGATTCAGCTGTTCAGTCTCATTCAGAGTGAGCTGCCACTGGAATATCCAGTAACACTTTCAATTAAATTCAAGACAACATGTTCTGCACATCACAAAAAAAATCTAGTATTGTGCACACACTGTACTGTTACCTTCTGGTTATTCTGAACAGAAATTACAGGGTGATACTTAGGGTGAAGAATCCATGTTCTCACTTAAGCAGGTGCTTAATTTTAGGGAAGAAGAAAGCCCTTAAACAAACACAACGGATCCAGGACTCACTGTATGGTGTGTTCCTTGGACATTGTTTTATTTTACATAGGTACCTAATGTTTTCTTAATAGGAAACTTCAATAAACTTCCTTTTCTTATTAGAGGGCATGAAAGCCTCGACAACGGTGGTGTTGCAGCTCTAACAGAATTCTCCCATTGCAGACAAAGAAAAAATAACACATCTCACTTCAGTTTGAACCAGCAAAAACGGTTTGAAGACTTGTTGGAACACTTAACAAGATGGTTTTGGCCTCCTATGACATTTAACATAGGTATTGTCATGCTAAGAGGATTGTGATTCACAAGAACTGCATACTTGAATAGGATCATGCCACAAAAATTTCCGTCTACCTTAGAAAATTGCCCATTGCGTTTTGCAATTGAAACCCTGAACACAACTTTAGTTATTTAACCTTTCATCGAAAACTGTGAATATCTGATAATAATAAGTACAATCTATAAAGGCTTCAAGTCAACACTTTTTATAAGCAGATTTGTAAAGTAATAAATTTTCCATGATTTAACGATCAGCTTTGCCTATGAAAGCCTATGTTGTAATTCCCAATTGATTGTAGATGTTAATCTCGCAAGACTCTTGTTCTTATGCTGTGATTTATTAGCTGAATTAATGACAGATTGCACTGTTTAAAACAAGCTGCTGTTTTACACAATAACCCAGGAAGCTCCGTCCAGCTGAGTCACGGCAAGGATGGGAGGAGGGTGGCGTGCAAGGTGAAACTGCTCACCATACCTGAGCCAATTTGTCTGATTACCTTTGAAATGCAGCACTAATTGCTTAACAATTAACCCTATGACTGAACACCAGGAGAGCTGAATGGCAGCAGCTATTCAGGCTCTCTGCAGTTTGGGATTCACATCCAGCCTCTGCAATTCATTTACATTGAGGCGTTTTTGCCTTCTCATGGAAAACAAGAGAAGATTCCCCCAACCCCCCTTGCCACACACTCCTTTGGGTTTGAAGACACTGGAAAAGAAAAATCCCTTGTGCTTCCTGTATATATGTATGTGACCAGAAAAGGAAAACTACAGAATAAGGACAGAACCGATTCCTCAGGCCTTATCTCACCACTACCACAAAGCATGTTACATTACGTATAATAAAAGTTAGACCCTTCTCTCCAGATTATTCATTCTCTACCTCTTCAGCAACAATTCTGGTGTATCGAGAAGGTACCACAAACATGCTGGAAACAATGCAGTCAAACAGAAAGCCAGCAGTGGAGTGGAAACAATGACAACTCCTCGGATAGTCTGAGTCCGCAGGTTTTACCAATTGTGATGCTGTAACAAACAGACCTTTTCCTGTCAACTTTGCCATCGAGACCCAACACGGGAGATGAGAGCAGGAGCTACGAACTGGGAGGGGATGTAACACGGGAACCAAACCCTATTATCTCGGGGCAAGTACAGTGTGATTTAATTCTGCTGCAGGAGCCCCATGCTCCGCAGTAAATGGCTTCCCCCTTCATTTGCTTGTTAAAAGCTCGCCTCTGAAGGGATCCCTGTGTTTTGCAATGAATTTGAACTTGCTTCTGTGCTTTTTCTCAAGTGTAGCGGTGACGGGAGGCGCTTCCCGAGCCGCCAAGTGTTGCCAATTCCCAGGGAGCCATCGCTTGCAGCTCCAGTGCCTCGCTCGCTCTTCCCTGTGCCTCCCTGCCTGGCGAGAGCGGCAGCATATGCTGCTCTGTGGTGCAGCTTCGGAGGTGAGCACGGAGTTGAAAATAAACGAGGAAAACCAAATAAAGGAACCAAAAGGATGGAGCCTCACGTGGGGGCTTTCAAACAGGTGTAACTCCCAGGCAGTCACCTCCGAAGAGTCACCCCGAATCCCTGGGACCGCTGCTGTTACCGGTTTTTCAAAACTGGCCCCAGCCATCTGCTGGTGGTCAAGCTCCATGATGTGGCAATCAATTACAGCTGTTATCGTGTCCTAGCTTTGACAGATGTTCCTCTCTTTCACTGTACAGTAATTACTAGTGAGCTGCCAGCAGGCTTCACACTTTAATTGTGGCGCTAATTTGAGACAAAGAGAGGAAAAAATAGGGAGAGACAGACAGGGAAAGGCAAAAGCTAAGACAGCTGTGGAAATTGGAGCATCCATGCATTAAACGTTTCTTTACAAACAAGAGGTGAAGGCAACCAGTTAGCCCAATAAGACTTCAAAAAGCAATACAAGCACCATCCAACCACACCATGGCCTGCAGTCCTTCCTTTCGCAGGGGGAAAGAGGGACACGTCCCTTTCCTTGCCAAACAGGCTGTGCTAAAAATACCTGCCAGCCTTCTGGCAAGGCATGTCTTCACACTGCCACGCAGCATGGTGCCAACCACCTCACAGGAAAATGGGATGGATAAAGATGCAGGGTGGGGTTTTAATTTGGGAAGGGGAGGTGAGTGTTAAACCTTCTTAGAGAACGACGAATATACTTAAATTACAAGACAGATGAGCTCCTACTGCAAAACACAAGCTAAAGCACTCCTTTGCCTCGCTGGAGAGCGAGACTCGCAGAGCACCTGCTCTGCAATCTGGTGTTCATGGAGAGCCTTTGGAGATGGGCAGGAGAGAACAAGTGCTGATGAGACCAGGAGCCAGCAAGGTAGGAAACCTGGCACCTCATTTCTTATGTAACCCCAGGCTCTCCAGAGTCTTCAGAAAAAGGACATGATAAGGTTTATCCTCTTCTTCTTGGCTGGTTTAGATGCAGCATTTCAGCGCAATTTCTACAGCCGTATTTTGTCTTAGTTTCTGTACACTCCCTAATGATGCACACCCTGTTTCTGTACACTCCTTAATGATGTGCACACCATACCCCCATGAAAGGGCTCTACAACGATCATAACCACATGCAAAGCCCCACAGTAAAACCCTCAACAGCTGCTTTTTAATGACAGTAGAAGTGCTTATTTCCTCTATACAAGACTGCAAGAGAATTTTTATTTTAAGGTGTTAAATAGTCAAAGGACTCTCTTTAAACAGGTTCCAGAAACCAAATATCAAACTTCCACTGGAATTCTGAACAATAAGCAGAAAAATACCCAATTGTTAAGAGCAATTCTGCAGCAAGCTACAGACACCCTCCTACTGGATGTCCAAATCTGAATTAACTATTTTCTTTACAATTTAATTCACAATGGACATATTTCTGCTGCTGAATATTTATTGAATCTTTCAGTAGCACTTAGGTTGTGGTTCTGTGATGTGATATGTTTGGCAGCAACAGCGGCTTACAGCAGTTTCAGTCATGCTCTCTCCCTTTCCTCCACTGCCCACCCCATGCTCAGCCTCACGCCACTGGGTGCTCCCTGCTGCAAGTTCTGGCAGCACAGCTATTTCAACATCAATTCAGACCAGGAAATGGAGAATGGCAGAAGGAATTAACACCCTCATCTAACATAAAAAAAAAAGGGGGCGGGAGGGGGATGGAGGGGAAGAAATGGGGGGAGGAGACTATCTCGTGCTGGCACAACTGACACTCGGGTTTTGCGAAACAGCTCACTGCCACCCAAGGATCTGCCAGTTCTCTGAACTAGTGACAAGGAGGGGAACTGAAGAGCTTCCACCAGTGTGGAAGAGCTCAGCCATCTTAGAAACCTTCAGCTGGCACAGCACATCACGTGTGTAGGAATGAGAAACACAAAACCGCTCGGACCGGTATGACTGAGAGCTCCTTCCCGACCAGACGTGCCCCCGGTTTAATTGGACACCGTCAACTGCAGGCATCTGGACTGGAGCTCAGATTTCTGTGAGCTCCGATCCACTGATGTTTTCTGTCCAGAAACTTGTTTGGTTCTATGTACCTCTCAGATTTTACATTTTAATGCCACTTACCGACTTATTCTTTATTTTATTTTTCTGTTCTGGTCTGAAGGAGTGTTTGCTGATTTCATGTTTTATTATTACCTCGCTGTTGGGAGAACTTCTGAAATCAAACGGCTGGAAAAATGCGTGAGGTTTTGGTGGCTGCTGAACACAACCAGCCTGCTCCTGCCAAAAATGGCAGCGTAAGTTAACTGTCTGGGATCACCACACAGCAGCTGTCAAGGGAAAAGAGGGGAAGGGACAAAGCCGTACATTTTTAACATGTTTCTAACACTGTAAATAGCAGAAGTAGTGGTTTTACAGCTGCAGAACTATGTGGTTCACTGACCAATGATTTGAACTGGCTTCTCTGCAGGAACTGCCATTTATCTGGATTACTGCTTTTTGAAAAGGGGCTTTGGGACAGTGCTGTAAACATCTGCCAGGCAGCGAGATGTTACGCACGTAGATGAGAAAAGTAGGTTGACCAAAACCCACTAGGGTCTTGCTACCTGATAAAGTCAAGTCAATGGCTTGGAAAATGGTATCACAGGAAGCACAGATACCTGGAATAAGCTTAATAGTCTGCTTACCAACTCATCTTACTTGTCGACTTCTACATGTCCTACAGGCAAACTGTCCTTTCTCTTTGTTTGAATCCACTGGTCCTCCTCTTAAGAGACTTATTTGGGGGGAAGTTTACACATTCCCTATCAACTGAAATTCTGGATCACATCTCCCATGCTACCTTGCCAAATACGAGCAAATACCACCTTTAAATCTCCAAGTAACCCAAGACACCAATTGACCATGATTCCACTGTGATTTCTCCTGGATTTGTGTCCCATGATAATGTTCTAGCCAAGCAGCCAGTGAGGATCTCTCAGAATCCCACTGCTGCCATTCTTGTCTAGGACACCACACCAGTACAGCAAGCACTACAAGTTCAACTGCACTGTATCCCCCAAAAGAGAGGCACATATTCCCTGGGGAGCAGGTCCCTGGAGTCAGAGGGTGCTGACCTCTGAGCTCTGTCTCCACCAGAGAGGACTTGTTAAATGCAAGGCAATCTCTCAACTGTCCTCAATGCTAAATAGGCAATTCCTATGCTGACTGATTGATTACAGTTCCCAGCCTAAATTATATCAGGAGAGAAGGCAAATCACTCAGAGAACTAGAAAAATCACAGCCTTACTCCAGGCAAATACAAAGAAGGGTTTTTAGCAGTCTGAGTAACAGGCAGGTAGACTGGAGTCAAATCATTGCCCTGAGCAAACAATCCTGAACGCCAAAGGATCCCTGAGCACAGAAAGGCTGGGCAGGAATTGCAAATCAGCTGTGACCATGTCAGGCCATGACCTTTTGTGGGAAATTAACTAGAAGCGAAAAAAAGGAAAGAAAAGAGGTCTCCTGAGCCTGATGATCCCCAAGTACCACAGATGTGCATCCATTCCTGTACTTACTGCTGTGGAAGCAGCCTCACTCCAACACCAATTAGACTCCCCTCCCTCTCCTGGATGCATTTCTTTTCTCTTTTTTCCACATTGTACCAGTGGCTCAGGTATCTCTGTGGTTTCCTTCCATCAACCGTGGCCAGCAGCTGGCAGGCAGCGATCACAGGTATGGCAGAGATGGTTTGAAACCTGCTCCCTTTTCCAGGAGGCACCACAGCCTCCCAAACCCACATGGGACCACACCAATTCCCAGACAAACAGCCCTCCTGTGTCCCTGCCAGACACTGAAGGCCCCTGGTTCAGTGTTCTCAGCAGTGCTTGCCAGGGTTTCACCTCACGCCCACCGCTTCCTGAGGCCTTCATTTCTCAGCGCTGCTCCCCCTCCTTCCCTCCTGCTGGCACATCTGTGCTACAAGTGTCATCCCCAAATATAACCCTGGCAGATTTTCCTCACAAACTCCTTATTCCATGTCAGACACAGCTCCAACTCACCTCTTGCCCCTTGCTGCCCGCTGCTGCCCTCAGCCCTGGGCAGGTGAGGCAGGGCCGCAGAGCCGGGCGGTGCCAGGACAGCGGCTGGGTGCCGGGACAGGGTGGGAGCACTGGGGAGAGGGGGGCAAAGCCCCATTCAGCAGGGTCAGGGACCTCGGGCACTGCTGCTGAGGGGCACAGATGGGTCAGGCTGAGCCCTCAGCCTCTTCCCCAGCCCGAAGGTGATGCAGAGCTGTGCAGAACCCATGCAGGAGAGGTGTCCTCCAGCCAAGAGGCTGCTGCTCCTTGGCCCCTTGCTGGCTGGGCTCACCCCAGGCTTTTCTGCCACTTTAAACACACCGGTCCTGCTGGGTGTCCCTCCAAGCTAACCAGACCAGCACAGCCCTCCACCCACCACCGAACACAAATGCTGAAGAAAACTTGCTGTGAGAGCCAGCCTTTGGTGCCTTTTCCACTAATCCTTTCTCATTCAAACACCGGCTCAAGGGACAATGACTCCCCTTCCCCAGCGCCCCCCACGGCGCATCCCCCACACAAGACCCCACAACAACCCTTTTGAACCATATCCACAGCAAGAATGAGCTTTCAATTCTTATTAAGGGCTCGCTCACGTGCAGCAGGGAAGCCTGTTAGAGCTGCTTCACCACATGTGAAGGGGTGAGTGCCATTGCCACTCACCTCTGCACCCACCCAGTGCTGGGGACGCTGCAGACAGTTCTTATGGCCACAGCTCCCTAAGGAGTGTTTTTGGTGGGAGGGAAGGGAGCTGTGGATGAACTCCAGCTGCCAAAACTTTTAATTCCTTCTCACAGGATCAAGGCTGAAATGTCTGAAACAGTTTCTTAACAAAAACAAAAGAGACTGTTGAAAAGGATAACATTATGACAGCTGCTGGGAAAGTCACCAGTCACCTGCAATCCTGTCCCTGCGCCACTACTTACAGGCAGGGAGGGGTTTTTATACCCTGAGCTGCAGTCTGTACTTCTTATTCATTTTCCCCTTTCTCCCGAAGCCACCCTGGCTCGAGCTCACTGCTGTCCTGTTTCCAGCCTTCAGGATGGCTTTTACAAGTTGGAAAGGAGGCAGATTTGCCAGACACCATGCTACATTTGTAGTGGCCACAGGAGACAGGCTCAGAGACGCTGACCTGCAGCCCTCACCTTGCACAGGCTCCGGCAGCAAACATGAGACAGATGATCTATTTAATTCCTTTTAAAGTATTGCTACATGAACAGGAACTTTGGATCAGGCAAGCTTTGAGACATGAAGAACTCTTTCCTGCCAAAAACATGTTATCAAGTGGAAGGTGTTTTCTTCAGAAATCTTCACCCTCTTTTCAAGGCCAAAAGCTTTGCTGCTCTTACATTTTAGGACAGACTTGCCTGCTGTAAGTATACTCCCAAAGTTTCCCCACAGAAGAGAAAACCAGCCTGTGTGTCACTACAAAACATTAAACAGAGTTTCGAATGAACTTAACTTAATTATATACACCTAATGACAGGTATGTGCTTTTAAAACAACAGATGTTGCACAGATGTGGTTCAAGGTAAAGACTACAACAAAAGCTCTTCCAGTGCTTCAGAAAATGTTTCCACAGAGTACCCTGCACCTGTGCCTTTAACCAGCTATCAGAGCTTCTTTCTTACGCAGGTACAGCAAAACCTCCCTTGCCCACTCCATACACACCACCTTGTTTTTGTCTGTTTACCTGGGGGATGGGGGTTGTTCGCTTTTAAAGAAGCAGCACTGACAGATTTCCAAAAGATAATTTCCTGATCATCCCCACTGCCTCCAAGGTTATTCTACAAGCTTCTCCTGCCTCATCACCATCTAGCTTGTGCACAAAAAGCAGAACAAGTCAGAAATCTCTGTTCTGCCTTGCATTTCCCCCTTGGTCAAGTATTTTTCAGGAAGTAGTTGATCTGGCCTTCAGGATATGAAAACCAAGGTCAACCACATCACTAGATGGCTGGTAAGAAAAGAAAATAATAGCATGTCTGAAAGGAGGCCAAGAGAATTAATTTGAAGGGGAAGTTATTTAGGATGAAGCTTTACAAAACAGGAAAAACAGCGCTATTATGTTTCACAAGACTATTGTCACAATGAAAGACACTGTGGCACTAAGATACACGCTAACAAAGGACGTACACATTCCTAATAAACACATTTACATACTGTTGCATGTGGTAATTATTTTTATTCTACAGTCACTGGCTACATTTCCAGATCCTTTGATTTCTGTCCAACACAAAAACCTAGCCTGCCCTTGCTCATGAATTTTGGAAGCCAGCACAAAAATATTCCAATATGCAGAACGGGAGCTTGTACAAACATGCCAGCAAAACGCAGCTCTGTGTGATCTGATGCATTATGAACATAATGCTTGCTTTTTTTTTATGCACAGGAGCACAAGGTCACTACATGAATCATAGAAGAAAGAATAAAGAGGGAAAATACTGGGGGAGAGTGCCTTAGAAGTCTGTAGTTTTAAAAAAGGATTTGAGGAACATTCTGACATTTTAACTTGCATTTGGCAAGATCAAGTTTGACTGGAGTTTATAGCAGCTCTCAGCAGTGCACTGGGAAAAACAGAGCCAACTGCTAGCAGGTGAAGGGGAGCAAAAGAAGAACATATCATGGCAGTAACTCTCCTCACTCTATCACAATTCTTCTCTGCCCCCTCACTGTTTGATTTCCCTGCTCTGCTGGACTTGATAAATTAACCAAGGGGCCCGAGGCTCTGATGCTGCAGCAGCTCTGGGCTCCACACACCATCTTCACCCCATGTCAGCCACGTTCAGGAACAGCATGCCGGAATGTGTGGGGGGAAGAGCTCCATCTCTGCTCAGCCTCCCACCCTGAGCAGAGCGAGTCTCTTGCCAGGCCCCGGCTGGAATTTGGCGCCTTTGCCTCTTTGCACGCAGCACATATGGCAGGATAGACACACCTGCTGCTGCAGGAAAGCTCTGCCAGCTCTCGGAAGGTGGCACAGAGGGAAGGCATTAGCAGGGAAGGGTCACCAAGATCAGTGCTCACTTTCCTGGTGTCTGCCTCCTTCCAGAGACTGCTGGAAAGACCTGGGAGGAAGAGGGGTCTCCACTACTGGATGCCACTATCCAAGTATTTAAAAGATCTCGCCACAAATCATGTGTCCTGCTTGATGAATGATTTTTTTATCTCACCTGTGAACACCTGTTGATCTATTACTCCTTTCCCTGTCCATTCCCGTTGATTTAATTAATGCTCCTCTCAGCATTCTCCAAGGAAACTAACAGCTTTGGTGGTGACTGAAAGGTGCTCAGTAATTTGCACGACCATTTCCATCCAGTTCAGATTCTTTGGAACGCTGCTATCTGTCAGCCTTGTTTTACAACAAATTAGCAAAGCACAAGAAAACGTTCAGCTACTCAGATGCACAGTCCAAATGTGCAATCAGAAAGAGACGACAGCCTTCCTCCAGCACCACTTGTTCTGCACTTCCTGCAGTCCTACACCACACTCCTGTTCCACCAGAACACAAATTAGACTGCACTACAAATAAACAGAAAAGCTTCACAGATTTTTATTTGTTTATCCTCCACAACATCTGCCAGAGCCAAACGGGAAGATCAGACTTTGGTTTCAACTGAGATTCTACAAGTCCTCCCGAGCCTGAAAATCACACAAGGGAAAAATCAGATTTTAAGGCACAATAAACATGTCTTCATGAGATATTAAAAACCTTAGCAAAATAAAAATAAATGTTCATGTAAACCAAACACCAGACACAATGTATTTTATCAGCTGCATGCCCGCATGCCCAGCAGAAAAAACATATGGAATCCTATGGAGTACCAGACTGGGTGTTCAGGCAAGGCAGTTGCTATTTGTGTCTCCATTCCCCAGCCTTTTTGGAAATGAAAATTATCCCTTCTTTCTCTCTCTCCCCACTCCCACTCTTTAAACAACTATTTCCCAGCTCCTATTCCCCCCCACTACCTGTAAAATGAGGAAAATTACACCAAATCCTTAAAAAGCCTCAAGACCCAGAGACATAACACTAGACCCAGGTATTATCATACAAAGACCCACGTATTATCATACAAAGTAAGCTCGCTTAGGTACTCAAGGATTAGGTTTTTTGTGCAGATATAGTCAGATATCCAAAGCAGTCTTGAGAGAACCTTACACTGCACACATACCGTGAATCTGCAAACTTTTTAGTAGCCATTTGCACATAAAAAAAAGCATGTTTTAAAAATCCTTGAAGATCAAAGCACATCAAAACAGAGTATTAGATAAAAGGAAGGATAACATGGTACAGAGATCCCTAGAGTCAACCCAGCAGCTTTCATGACATTGTAGTCACATCTTTATTCCTTTCTACCTCAAAAACCCCAATGGACAATTTATTTAAATTGCTCAGAGATAAGCTGGAAAGTGAGAGAGACTAGAAGTAAATAGGGATTGACACCCAGTGCACCTAAAAGTATTTTCAGAGAAAACACTTTTTCCTGTATTTGTCAAACAGATAGTACACTTGAGGCACTGAATGTTATTTCAAATAATTATACAGGTAGAAGTAGGTATCTGTAGAAGTCAGCTCAGGTGCATCAGTCACCAAGTGCTGCTTCCTTGCTCTGTGATAGTATGTAAAATTGCTCACATGAACCACAACTCTCATCTCCTACAACCTTTCCTGAGATACCAGTGTTTTGGACTGGTGGTGGAACCGAGCCTGAACTGGTCATGCCAAGGGGCAGTGGTGGTGGATCAGCCCTGGGCTGGAGCATGATGTGCCATCTCTAAGAGCACCAGACAACGCAGGTTCCCTTGCTGAAAAACACTTACAGGAACAGGCTGTTCTCTCCCTCACAAGTACATCCAAATCAAATCATTTGCCTTTGATTCTTTCCAAAATCTGGCTCTGGACCACCATCAGGAATGAAAAATGCTCCCAACTCATTAATTTACAACCCCACATTCAAATTCAAAATCTTATGGCCAGCTCCAAACAATCAGTCAAACAACATTACTTTGCATTAATCAAACCACTGTTGACACTTGACAGCAGTGAACACATGATTTGTCTAATCTGTTTTAACACAGAACACTGTCAATTTACTAAAATTAGTTTATTGAGCTCTACAGGAAAGTATGACGTTCCTTAGAAACCTTCTGGATCCAGATCTTCTGGATCCCTTACAATTAATTTTGCTGCACTGTAAGCAGAATTCTAACCTTAGTCCAGTAAAACACAGAGACTTGCCCTGATTTCAAACATATTTAGCTGACACACAAAAGATATAACAGGAAAGTTCAGACATATAAACTGAAAGCCAGACACTCAATGGACCCATCAGCAGAGGACATAGTGTTTAAGAAAGCTATTTTAATACCTGATGGCTATTTTCACCAGTACTAAAACTTCTCTTTGGCCCTTATACAACCTAGGACTCAATTTTCAGAAAATTCTTATGTAGATCAGCTTCCTAGAATGCACCACGATTTGACCACCTAAATAAAATGCATGTGTTTATAAACCATCTGTCACAGTCACAGGTCACTTCACAGTACTGTTGAGGACTTTAGAAAGCAGATGTCTGATGGTCTAGAGAAGAGCTATTTAAATGGGGCTGGGGAAAGCCCAAGACAGGGCAGTAGGTACTATCTGTGCTATATTTAGGATTGTGAGGCTTGAGGTACATGCAGCAGGAGAGACCTCTGTGCAGTCTGCACTATTATCATATCCACTGTATCATCAGCCATCTCCTGGCTGTTAGCCACCTTGCAGTTCGGGTTTTTTTGTTGGTTTTTTTTGTTTGTTTGTCCGTTTGGGTTTTTTTTAATTGCAGTAAGTAATACTTAATTTTTACCAGATGTTCATTCATTGATATCCCTGGAGGCTGCTTCAAACACTCACTTCTCCTTTAGCCTTTTCAAACAGATCAAGTCTATCAGCAACCCTTTGATTCCTCTCAGCCTTGCCACAAATCCAAAGCTGGAATGGATGAAAAGATGGTGGGGACAGCCTATCCCTTCCTGAGGGTACCAAGGCTGTGTCACTGCAGCAATCATCTGCGTCTCCCACTGCATTCATTTCCAGTTTGCAGTATTTTGATTACTCCTACAAGAGTCTGTAAAAGATAACTATGAACAACACAAGCCAATCACTAAGTAAGGTTCAGTTCCCTCCCACTGGAACCAGCACCTCAGTGATCTCTTTTTACTCTACTTTTTTAAGGGAACTCAAGAAGAAAAATATTCAAACCTACTATTTCTTTTATAAAAGAAATGTCAAGAGGGCAGTTAAGCAGCCCCATGGGAGAGATGACAAACACAGGCCATACAAACCCTTTTCATCTCTCTTGCTTTAAAGGTAAAGTGGGTGAACACACAGTGTTTCTCTTGGAAATAATACAAGTTGGCTCCAACTCCCCAAACACAAAATTACTGAGCTTGCTTGGGAAATGTATGCAAGTTGTACTATTACTTTAAATGCTTACAAGATGGCTGGGGTGCTGCTAGCCAAGTGTGTGGGTCATGTGGTGCTTTTATTTGCTAATGAACATTGAGGGTGGGTTGGCCCTGGGAACAAAAATCTGAGAAGAATCATAACTTGGCTCAGGGCATGCTCTGATAAATGCTGGGAATATGTATTTTAAAAATCTGTTCGGAATAAAGCTCCCTCTCATACCAGCAATTCAGGCAAAGTTTTTCCCCTACTTACCACCCCTTTGAAACTGGGGTATAGTTTCTATCTGCAAGCTGATTTAAGACATCACCCCCCTGCGCCAGCACACATGGAAACAGGGATCTCTGCAGTCCTCAGGAGATGCACAGGAACACACAGGATTTCTCCCAGGCAGGCATCAGGGATTGCCACAGCAGCCCAACAGCTCTGGTTGAGTCTGAAACCTCCACTCTGCTGCCCAGACTGGACACACAGCAATTCCACCCCACCCTGGACCGTCAGACTGCATGTCTGTGCTGCTGAATTCACATTCTCACCCTCCAACTCCCTTTACCATACCCTCCCCTCTTTCAACCTATTTTTCTTTTTAACTACAGAAGTTTGTTTAAACAAAGAGACACTCTTGGCCGCAAACACATTTCATGTTTTTTTCCCCATTCCCTCCTCTTGCCCTTTTCCCAGCAGAAATCACCCTCATATGCAACATTTGCTCCGTGTGAAGAAACTTCCCCCTCCCCAAACTCATCGTTTCCCACCAGGGCTTCAGATCACGGGTTTTATGCTGTCCCTTGCACTGCAGCGGAGACTGAAGAGAGGCGGATCAAAGCAGCTGGGAATAAATAACACAAATAGTAACGGTGGTGTTATGAACATTCATTATTAATAGATTTTACTTCTAAACCGCCGTGACAGTCTAGACCACCCTGCAAAAGATGAAGTACATCTGCTACACGCTCTCTTCCCTGAAAGCAGCGTTTGAGGAGGTCATGGATTTGAGAGATTTGGATGGTGTCAGCAGACAGAAAATACCCCTACTTTAGGTAAACTCAGATTAACATCCCAGCGGCTGGCCAGTGGTTCAGCAAGTAGCACAGTGAGGAGTCCAGGAAACAAAAAAGCTTCCTCCAAAGCATGTTCTAAGTGCTCTCTGAACTGAGAGAACAGATAAACAGCAAACATTTAGGCTGGAGATGCCACTAGCCTAGTTTTGCTCAACTGCCGTGCACAAATACATGATTCTGCTGTTGTGTTTTCAAGAGATATTTAAGTTATAAGTGCTAACATGTCAAAGCTTTAAAACACTTCTGTAGACAGAATGGGCATAAAAAGTGACGAGAGGCAGGAAAGCACAGTGGTGACAAGATAGATGCTTTTGAGGTCTCGCTGCTGCTTTAGCGAAGCGTTAACCACAATCGTCTCAGCACCGCGGTGCGCCCTGTGTCGGCTTTCTGCTCTCCTGGCTGCACCTCACAAAAGTGACCAGCTTTGTGGCTAAACAGCAAAACCAGAGTGCCTGAGGACACCCTCAGCGAGTAACACAAGCCTGGCTCAAAGAAGAAAAGAAAATGGGTTCAAAACCAACCAGGTGGCTCCCTGGGCCCAGGACATGGCCACGGCTGGCTGCAGAGCCCCAGGTGTGATCTGCGTGCCAGAGGTCCAGCTTCCACTGCCGACTTCCAACACTTGTGTCTCTCCCATGACTAATCACCGTGTGTGTGCAATTACAGAGCCAAGGAAAAGGGCTGTTTTGCATTTTCCTCCAGAGTGCCAGAAACTGCCTCCTCCATTAGGGATTCCAGAATGAGAACTCAATGGCCCTGGGTTCTTCACAAGTTTTATCTGCTCTGGAAGGAAGGAAGGGACTCCATTCTTGCCTTTAGAGCCCAGGCAGATCTGGGCTTCCAAGTCTCTTTCATACACTCCTAAGAGGCACAAAACCCAAGCAAAAGCAAGAAACTCACAGGGATTTGACAGGAAAAATTACAATTCAGAAGACAATACATTTGCTGGTACTATGAGGCTCACTTAAACATTTCCTCAAATAATTTCTTCCTACCTCGTCTGTATTTTTTCTGTTTGAATGAAGGCCCTAGGAATATGCAAATGTGTAAACTGTTGGGAAAAGCTGTGATGTTAGTCATCACCTTACACTTAATTTTATCGAAAGGCAAACTGACATTTAAAAATGATACATACAGGCAGAATAAATTAGATAGAAAATATCGTAAACACTATTTAGACCAAACACTAATGGAAATGTTTTTCAACACCATTTCTAAAATACCTCTACTCTTATAGAAAAGCAATTAAGTTGTATCTTTCTTCTCTACAATATAAACTGAAAGACAGCTAAATTGATTTTTTTTTTTTTTAATGTTTTTGATCCGTGACTCGCCAGCCAGTTATCAATGGGGATGCTGAAAGCACTTCTCATGTCTGTATGACAAGCAGGCTTTTCTCAAGTACCAGTTACAAAACCAAGGCCCAAACAGCTCCAGCCCACAGAGCTTCAGGCTGTAACTTCATTTGGACACAGACTTTCTTGGCAGGTGGATGATAATTAGAAGGCTTGATGCAGCCATGTGGTTCCACCTACTCAAACAGAAAGGTGGGATTTTTCAGTGACACAATAACTACGTGCAGTCTCATGTGGACAAGCTCTGGAAACACTTTAAAATGGTTTGAGCTTAAGTGACCTTGGAGGTAGGAACTGAGCTGGTTTAGAATGCTCCTGTCAGAAGAGGGATTTTCGTGTGTTCCTAAACTAGCTGCGTACGTGCAACTCGGGCAACTGGAATGCAAAAAAAAGGATTTATCCCTAAACAGCTACCAGCTTCTAAGTAAGGAAAACAAGGTGGGGGCAAGTAGGGGGAAACCAATGTTAAATTTCAGGAATTTGGTGTAACAGTTGATTCCAGTGACATAATTTTCTGTCTCTTTTTGAGCAACAAGCCGTCACCAGAAGAAAAATGAAAAATCTCTGTCAAGAAAAACATTGGAAACATCCATCAGACTTTAACTGTGAATGCTGTTCACTGCAGTCTTACCTAAACTCACAAAGTTCATGCTAACAGACAAAGTCCTGTACTCTGTGGAAGTATAACTGTTGTGTCAATGGATGTTTGAAAATTATGTTACCTGAAATAAACTTTACGTCATTGAATATTAAAGACAGTGAAGACTGAATCTACTTGTCCAGCACACACATGTTTCTGACTGCAAAAATGTTTCCCTGTCCTTTCAGAGCATCCCATGGCCTGTGCTTATGGCCAGTTTAGTAGCTGCTTTTAATCATCTTTACCATTCTAACCAGTCCTCACACTAATTCAAAGCACACTATCTTTTTCACTTCCTTTTTAAAGGGCTGCAAGAGGGATCCAGACAAGAATGGCTGAAATATAAAACAGATGCTTTAATGTTAGTGATCTTTAATGTTTCTGAGTTTTCACTACCATGTAATTTTAAGGGCTAATTATGAAATTACTGTCTAGGCTCAAAAGAATTTTCCTCCAAACCAACATCCAAGTTCCTTTACCAACATTCAAGTCACCCACAGAGATATTTTAGCAGGGGTAACAGCCCCATGTTGAGCGGGCTTCTTGGCTAGCCCTCACCCTCACATTATCTCTGTCCCAAAAGCAGGATGGCTTTGGATAATTTTCAGTCACTAAAGCTAGGACAAAACAGATGCCAGCCTGTGTCAGTATTACAGTAAGCATTATATCCCTAAACACAACGTAGCAATAATGTGGTAGATGACATTGGCTTGTCTTCCTAATGCTTGCATTTGAAGAAACCAAACCAAATAAAAATCCTCTTTCTTTAAATTGAACTTGACAGCCTTAGTTTCCGGACTGGTCTGATCTTGCACTTTGTGGAGACGCAGTTGGTGGGTTTATGCCAAGGGAGCCAGCAGTTCTAGCTCACAGTCAGGAGGAGCGGAGGGAAAAACTCAGTTTTATTTTCAAGAAAGCTGGGATATAGAAAAGCTTAGAGTGTGGTGGAGGGGACAAAAACCTTGGCCTGTACCTTCACTTTGGGATAAAAGATGGTTCACCTGACCTGTAGGCTCTCTTTCTCTGCTCTCAAACTCTCTACTCCCTGCCCCTGAGTTCTAATTCACTGAAGACTTTACACCAAAATTTCTCAGCCTTCAGCTGCGTATGAATGATCCCTGTAAGAAATGCTCAAAATCAAACAAACTGTTACGATTAGGGACACATTTAGTGCCCTTTTAGTCAACTTTTAGAACCAGCTTGTGATCTGTCTATGCTAAAAGTTCTCACTGAAAACATTTCTAACACCTCTGTTTTAACCAGTACAACTATACCTAGTCAGCCAGGCACTTGCTACCACAATTTTCACACTTCTAACATTGAACCAAAAGGCCCTTAACACAGGTATAGCCCAAAGATAATAATTTGAAAGTGCATACACGAGGATTCTGTAGGGGTGCATTAGCAGCCTGCTGCTTGCATTCTATTGTGCTTCTTGGAGCCAATGAGCACTTGCCAAACCCACTAACCACATTCTATAAACCAATTGTTAGTAACAGGAATCATAAGCTGCATGCACACACAAAGGACTCCACAGCTTTCACACGCAGAAAAGAAACTCCAGTTTCTCTTATGCTATGTGAACTTCATAAAACATTTCTACTGTACTTGGAGTTTGCAAGGAAGGAGTAGGAAAGCACAGAACTGTGCTCAGATCCATCTCCATCTCCAACCACCTCAAGTCCAGGCTCCTGGACATCTATGACAGTGATCATTTTGATTAGGAACAGAATTGGGTTCCTCCCTCTGAGCATGGTGAGATACTGGAACAGGTTGCCCAAAAAAGCCGTGGGTGCCCCAGCCCTGGAAGTGTTCAAGGGCAGGTTGGACAGGGTGGAAGGTGTCCCGGCCCATGGCAGAGGGGAAGTGGGGATTTGGAACGAAATGATCTGTAAGGTCCCTATCAATCCAAACTGCTCTATGCTTCTAGAAATGTAACAAAGCCAATTATTCTGAATGTTTGTGTAAGTAAAATAAGCTTTGGGGGTTGTCACAAGCACCCTTACAGAGCAGAGCTCCAAAAAAAAATAAAGGTTCCTTGGTCAACCTCACTATTACATCATCTTTTGGGACCTGTGGCTGCTCTGTAATTACACTCCAGACCTGCGTACAGTCGCTGTCACACTCACACTGTGAACCAGCTAATTGTGTCAACAAAGATAAAGCTCACTTCCAGCCCTGGAGGGCTCTCACAAATACAGACTAATACAAGAGGGTAAGGGGAGGAAAGCACTGAAAGCTCAGAAAGTTACTGGATTTAGAAAATGCACACTTTCCAGTCTCGGGATGTATGGCAACCCAAAAGAACACGTATAGAAATTCAACCAAACACAGAGAGGGGAGCAAAACTCACCCAGGTACAGCAACATGTCATAAAATGACTAATGGTACCACTAAGGCTCAATTGACAGCAAGACAAGGACAAGCAAAATATATTACTTCATTTCATCTTTCCCTTGTGCTCCCTCAATAAATCCTAGGCAGGGAAAGCAAGCTTTGAAAGCATGGACTGGTAACAGAGAACAATGAGAAAAACCAGCAAAATCAGAGGAAAACACACAACTAAGCAGTGGAAATAAATTTCACTTTTATCTCTGTAAACCCATGACAGTCTGCACACTCTGCTCACCCAGGGAAAACACCACCAGTGTATCCATCACCACATTGCTGTGGATGTCTCCCCAAACTCAGACTGACCCATCCCTGTAGCTGGGGAAGATGGACAGACTTCCTCCTCATGCTCACTGCACACAGCTAGCTTTGGGATTAGGTTGGAAAAGACCTTTAAGATATCACAGGTATTTTCTAAGTTCATGCCTTAACTTGTTCCATGTTGATTTACTCACACTCCTGTGTCAAGTTTCTTCTTGCCCTTTTCCCTGACAGGGAATTATAATTATTGGTCAGCTTTTGCTCCATTAGAGCCCAAAATTATTTACCTTTTCAACAGATCACAGAGCATCCCTTTCTCTCTTGGACAGTCAGGGATGAGGCTGTCCAAGAGAGGTATCAGTGTGCTGCTCTATTATAATTCTGTTATAACTTCAGGGAACAGACAGCTGAGTTGGGAACACGGTCACCTGTCATTAGTCACATAACAGTATCAAGCTTCTCTTTGCCACTCCTGTTACTTGAACACATTAAAAACGCTGCTCCTGCACATTCTGCTGTGTAGAATAGGGAGGAAAAAAAACCACATTGAACTTTCAATAGAAATTGTTTCAGCGGATTTGGCATGCAATGTTTTTGAAAGGGTCACAAAACAAAGCTAATCCATTGATTTCAACTTCAGTGTTAAGTGTTTCTGCAGTAAACAAAGGATGGCTGCAATTCACCATGAATTCAGAAGTTAAGAAGTCCAACAGGAAGGGACTACAGTGTCATTTACATTCTCAACTGCTTTGGAAAGAAGTAAAAATACCATGTATGTCTTCTAGAAATAGTTAACTGAAAAGGTTTGTGTTTCTCCATTTTCTTTCAATCTCTGGCAGCAAATGGGAAAAAATCCAACCTTTTACCCACTCATCAATTTAATAAAATGTCAAAAACACACAGAATCACTGTGAGCATGTGGATTTGACTCCATTATTATACCATATAATTTCAATAGCCTGTGGTTTTATTGTCCACAAAAAGCAGTAACTTACTGAAGTGAAAACAACAGCAGTATTGCATTTGTGGTACAGCACCACAACACCCTCACAACCTTAAAGCTAAGCCTTGTTTGTGCTTCCTCATGTGCAAAAGTCATCAGGGCTTTTTGGGACAATTTCTTTTTCTTTAAAAAAGTTATCAGGTGACAATAAAGCTTTATATTTAATTAAATGAAAACAAAAAGTCATCATACACATTACAGGAATTGCTTTATCTCAGATGACTCAGCTGTGATATGTCAGAGGCCAGCCAGCACCGATACTGCTGCATCAAAACCAGATTTCATTCCTTACCCTCCCTGTCCCACATATCTCTAATATTTATGGGCAGTCTGGTAATGGAGATTAAGCTATGACTTATCAGGCTGCAATAAGACATGTTAACATGGAATTATGGTCCTTTAGCATAACCAGTAATGATGGGTAATGTTATTTACCTGAAGAAAGAAACATCACTGTCACAGCTGCAGCTCATTCTACTGAGTGTAATTTAGTTCAATCATTTATAAATGCCTGCCTTCCTTATACTTTCCATTTTAATTTCCTTGTACTCCTTTAGTACTCCTTGTACTAAATCTCACCATATTTAGAAAGACAGTTTGGATGTCCTACGTAATAACCTATGAAGGTAACAAAAAGGAAAGCCTGACACACTCTATTATTTTGCCAAAGTGAGTTCCATGAACCAGTCACGTCAAGGCAAGACTCAGAGTGCAAACAGAGCCCACACCTGAGGCACAGCCGGCCCCGCGCTGCCACGCCAGGGCTCACCCCCGCTCAGCGATGTTTGCACAACAGATGGAGACACAACGTGTGTAAATAGCTCTGAGGTCACACTTCAGGTGCCCAACATCATTTTTTTTCCCCCTCTCTTCCCCTTCCTCGACGCAGCAAAACGATGTAGTGAAAGCTGCACGGTATCCTGCAGCAACAGCACGCACAACTGCGTGCGCCGTTTCAGACAGATTCTGTCATTTCTTCAATCCTTAATCTAAACTCTAGACTCCATGTCTTGCTCATCTCTCATAAAAGCAGCTTAACAGCATTAAGAGAAAAATGATTGCCAAGCAGATTGGAGAGCTCTTGAGCCAGCCTCCCAAGCCCTCCAGTCCCCAGCATCTCTTCCCATCCCTCTGCCACGGGACTGTTTCCCTCAGCTGGGCCTGATTTGCAAAACAAGAAAATCATGGCAAATCACCATGTAACAATTATGCTTCTAATAAGAATCACAATTTCTCTCCCTCTTATGGATTTTTTTCCTCTCAGGCAACACCAGTGCTTTAGAAAATCCTACTTATGCTTACATGGCAAACTTTCAGGCGCTGCCCCGCAGCACTGCCATGAGAGAGATGTGCAAATCATGTAAACTGGCTACAGCAAATTTGTAATTATCTGGCATGATTAATACAGCAATTCCACAAACACCTCTAATGAGTCCATTATATTTTGAGGTCCAGCACAACAGGTTTCACAGGAGAAACAGGTGGACAACAAGGAGTTCTTACATTAAAAAAAGCACCCTGATGATGAGTAAGAAGTGATAAAAATTCTAAAAAGAGTGCACTCGATTTTTCTTTAAAGTCTTTAAGTTCTCTGGCCAATTTTGCTAGTGATTAACAATACAAGCCCTTCAGAAGCCTGCTCATTCACAAGCCCACTCATTTATTCTCTTTATGCATGATGTGATCTTGGCACATATGTAGACACTTGAAAAGATATTATATTCATCTGCCAATATAGTTACGACTTGGCTAATATGTCTTTCCAGTCCAGGATATTTTTAAGCAATCTGAAGACTAATGAAGAATGTTACTGGGCAGAATACATGAGGCATGAAAAAAGATGACAGACAGCTGAACAATTAATTTCCGATTACAATTAAATGAGGACACTTTCTGACAACATTTGCTCAGAGAAGACATCACGGAGACTGTTGTCACTTTCTGTGACATGAGCAATATCACTCAAACTAGGCAAGTTCACACAAACAAAATATCTAGTGAATTCAGACTAAGCAAGTTAATCTTGCATATAAAATATGAACATGCAGAGAAGAAAACCTAATTCTTAAAACTGAATAAATTGCACACCTTAAAGCACAGACTGGATATAAGTGTCTGAGCCTGAGCTGCTCATCCCACAGGCCTATTCTGCTAAAGCATAATTATCATCATACACCATCATCTCATGGGATTGCCCTGAAATGTTCTCAAAGTGGTTAGTAGAACTCTGGCTGTGCTAAATCATTTTCAAATTGGTGCTACTCTTACTGAGTAACTTATCATCTATTCAGAGAAGGGGAAAGTTAGATAGCTCTGTGTGACAATTTCCCATTTTACTTCAATTTAGTTAATACAGGGAGAAAAGAAGAGGGGGATTCAAAAGGCAAGGAATTTTAAAGAAAACAAAAACTGGATTACACCCATGAGATATTTAAAAAAACAATACTGGATTTTAAGCTCAGAATTGCAACACTCAAAGAACAGCAGGCTGGAACAGACTAGAAACAAAACCAGCTATGAGCCATTAAGTCAGAAGTTGCAAAGAAAGAAAAAGTGTGTTGGAGACCTTTTTAATTACTTGACAAGTATTAATCCCTATTAACTATTAATTAGGGAGGTGGGTTTTTTCTGAAGTTCAACACAGGGTATAAAATACTGTCCAATAAGGCTAGTCCTGGTGGGGGACAGGAAGTTTTGCATGCATGTGATTTCTTTGCTTTTTCAGTCGCCCTGGTTCTCCCAGGCTGTTACTGTGTTTCAACCAGCAGCCCTGGTGAACACACCTGGTGCAACAGGAGGAAAGGGAGACACAAGTGCCTCTGATTACAAGTGCATGCAGAAGAAATAAGCTTTACAGAAAGGTACTGTTTTAGCTGAAAATAAATTCTTCATAAACAAGAGAACTGCTAACCCGGGGTGAGAGCTCTGCATTACCTAGCAACACTGCACCCAGGCTTTACAAAACTATGCATGAAAGAACAAATTCTCTTTAAGGACATGCCCATTGAAATCTTAATTTTACAAAATGGAGGGTAAAGACAGTCCTGAAAGAGAGGAGTCAATACCCATAGGAGAAAGGGCATTATAGGGTTTTTTTAATTGTTGTTACTGGAAGAGAGTTTCAGCAACTGAGGGATTAATTCATCTGGTTTATGCATTGAATTCATTCACATACACATCATGTTTGTTCATTACAGCACTCTTTCAAACCATGCACATACACACAGAATTCATTCGAAGCCTGAAACAACCCACCTCTGAGCACATGCAAGACTTGTAAAAGATTAATAGGCACAACAAGCAATCTCGGCTGCAGGGAGAAAAATATCCCAGTTAAGTATTTCAGCACTTTCATCAAACATCTGTCCTCTAGGCTGTGCTTGACAGAACAGCAAGGTACCTGCTCATTGGGCTGGGTTTTTGTGCTGAGGTCTGCTAGTGGAGGGGCTGGAGGTGCTGTAGGGGTGGTCTCTGTGAGAAGCTGGCAGAAGCTCCCCCCATGCCCAGTGGGACCAAGGCCAGCTGGCTCAAAGACAGACCCACCACTGGCCAAAGCTGAGCCCATCAGTGACACTGGAAGTGCCTCTGGGATGGGGAATTTAAGAAGGGAGAAAAGAACCTAGGCAGATTTTAAGATTTGTGTTTATTTCTCACTATCCTGCTCTGATATGACTGGTAATAAATTAAACTAATTTCCCAAGTCGAGTCTGGTTTGCCTGTGATGGTAACTGGTGAGTGATCCCTCTGTCCTTATCTCGACCCACAAACCTTTTGCTGTACCTTCTCTTCCCTGGCCAGCTGAGGAGGGGGAGTGACAGAGCGACTTTGGTGGACACCTGGCATCCAGCCAGGGTCAGCCCACCACACTGACAAAGACTAGCAGACATCTGCTCAACTAAAATCAGCTTGTTGGTGGAGTGCCAGCCAAGCACAGCATCTTGGAGTAACTCAGCATCCTGTTGTGAGCCTGTGAAGACGTTCCAGTATCAGCTCCCTTCAAAATGCCTCCCTCAGAAGATAACGGCATGGGTGGGGTTTTATGTTAATACAAAATCAGCTGGTATAATACATGTACACCACGCTGGGAGCCTGCTTCCTAAGGGTGGAAGGCAAAGGCAGGCACAAATCCAGAGCTGCCTCACTTCTTGCTGTAACAGCCATTTGTGAAGGCAGCAGTAAGTCTCAGTGCCAGACAAACAAGGTTGCTTGCAAATGGCAGGGGCTTGTTTTTACCACACTCTCTCCCAGTTCTAAAATACAGAAAGAATAGGTGAGTTTTGAAACACTTCACACATATTCCAATGAAAGGGAGATGTGGAAGGACATTGCCACTAGAGGAGATGCTGCAGGAAGTATTTTACACATGAAGCAAGTACGATCACTCTGCAGTTTACCTATGCAAGAGGTTTTTGGGCACCACTGCTTGCCACTGCAATTTATATTTTGTCCCTCCTGTGAGGATGTTTGCTCACATCATGCCCATCTGCCCTTAGCACAGCAGTGCTCTCAAACATCTCCTGTCCTCGTCACAGTGGGACTGCTCAGGACTACCCCATGCTGTAAAAATACTGACCAGCTCCTCAGGCAGGGCCCCTGGGCAATACCAACCCCACTGTGCACAGAGGCAATAGGGCAGCTAAACATTTCTGGGGCATGGCCCGTGGCAGCTCCATTCACAACTCCACCTGGAATAAACTAGGAGCGAAGTAAATAAGAGCCTAGGAAAAGCTCTGACCTCTTCCACTTGAAAAACAATTAATGCAGCACTGTGGATGTCAAATGGCCTTGGGACCTGACAGGCTGCCAAGACACCCTCAAAGCAATCACTAGACTTGGGATTTCTAACTCACCTCATCTCACAAGCCACAGAGCACCAGGGAAAGGTTAAATGCTCTGCACTTCACTCCCAAACCCAGAGAGAGGTCACATTTGCACTGCTGGCCCAAGGACAGCCAGCAGCACCATCCTCCCCTCCAGCAACAAGCCATTGTCACCCCCACACACAAACCTCTTCAGCTGCTACAACCCCACGCAGAACCAGATCTTCAAAACAACCATATTTTCCAGGGTTTGTTTTTTTAAACGTGTGTCACAAGCTCAGCTGGGATCCCAGGCACCTGCTTGGGAGAAGCAAGGGAATAAAAGGAGACACGAGGCATGTGAGAGCTATTGGAAATGCCAAGGGGGAGCCTTTCAAAGCAGCTTCTGCCACCCATGAATTGATCCTACCAGCCAGAGAAATAAAAGGTTGTTAAAACTTGGCAGGACCACTTATCCCTACTCCAGTGTCAAATGACTTCTTGTGGCACCACATGACGCTTCCAGCATCTGTCACTCAAAAGCTGTGTTGTGGCACAGCTCTGGCTTTGGAGGAACATTCAAAGCCGAGGATTATCAACATCCACCTTCATCACCTGGTGCCTCTTACCAAGCACAGACTGAAGGGATATCCCTGAGGCTCTGAGCAGCACAGGAGTACAATTCCCCTGACTGCAGCCTGCCTCCCAGAAGAGCATACCTGCTTTCCAACAGGCACTAAAAATAAAAATCATTTTCAGTGAGGCACCCGATGAACAAGCTGCCTTTTTTCTTAAATGAGAGCAATGAAGTATTTCGAATGTGTAACATTTAATAATATTTAAAATACAGAGGCAATAGCCAGGCTTTAACAGCTCAGAGCTGCCATTAAAATTAATAGGGTTACCTCCTAATTACCTCTGAGGATCAGACCATTGGGTGGCCTTGAGAATTTGCACTCCTCCAGTTTAAGAACCCTGGCTTAATCTCTGTTTAGGCTTCCTCGCCTTATTTGAAATAAGCATACAACATAATGCTCCCTTTTTTTTTTTTTTTTTTTTTTTTGAGCAGCTATATATTTCACACTGCCACCCACAAAACAAAGAAACCACCAGGCAGGACCACAAATGGTCACTCTAGCAGGACAAACAGCAAGTCAGTGAGTCCACAATCCCCCCCACCCCACCCCGGCAGGCCTGTGTCTCGTGCAGAGACCAGCATCAAGTGACACTGAAGGCCCATGATCGCTGCCTCACAAGGACTCTTCCTGGAAGTTCAGCCTGTGTGAATATCAAACATTGCTGACATCCCCCTGTGGGAAGCTTCAGGGTCCACGTCATCAACTTGGCATCAAACCCAGAGCGTTTCCTCAACTGACACTGCTGGATACAGCAGGTCTGATCAGCAGGAGCATCTCCATAATGGGAGAAGGTGCAGGACGTTCATATAAAACAACTTAAAAACCAAAGGAGGTCCCTCCCCAGACCTGACAAAACACACCACCGGCTCCAGAGCACAGCTGGTGAATGGGGAGCCTCCCAGCACAGCACGAAGGGTGGTGGTGCCAGCCCTCAAACTCAACAAGCATCTCACAGCCAGAGCCCTGCACCTCCACGGGGCAGACAGGTCCCCCTCTCTGGGAACTTTCAAATGAGGTTTCATACTTCACTCTCAGCAATTTCACTGAAAATTTAATTACATCTTTATCCAGTTAAGGTCTGGCACTTCATCTACGTAGAAGCCATATGTCAAAATACTCTGTTGAAAGTTCCCCATAGAAATAGTATGCAAAATGGATTGCTTTCACGTCTGAGTGGCTCTCCTCTTGTTCAGGACAGGGCTATCATGTTTTCCATAACTTGCTCAGTTTATTGTCTGCAGTCAAACAGCACTGCTAGCATTGTTACTGCCAAGTAAACCATGATATTATTATTCTCCTGAGAGTTAATCCACAACTCACTGAAGACAATGGAAAGTCACCCCTTTGCTTCTACAGGCTGCACATCAGCTTGCTCAGCCACGCTGCTGGTTAAGTACACATTCAGACATGAAAGCCACCACTAACACCAATGAGAGAGGGCAGACAGACCCAGCACCCAGCCCCAAACACAGCTTTGTGCTGGTTCCCCAGCCCACCCATGGATTTCTGTCAGGCATGAAGACTACGAGATCCCTCTCTTCACACTGCTCATATTTGAATATTTTCAGCTCTCACCCATCAAGCCAAGCCACTCAATCAACTGAGGGTTGCTTGTCAGGGCTGTCTCCAGCCTAGGGCAGCACTATCCAAGTCCAGAGAGTGAGGATTCTGCACCCTCCTGGGAACCAAATGGCTCCAGCTGTCCCCAGGGGAGCACCACAGGCATTGAGCAGCATCACTGGGTTCATTAATTAAAGCCTTTGTGGAGAGTCACAGGAGAGCAAAAAGAAAATCTTCCAAGCTTGCCACTGCTTCTCACTTTCGCCCTGCTAAGAGGCCACACCAGCATGTTTTAAGAGAGCAGAGAATATGCACATTTCCACCCTGAGCCCTTTCTGGCCGTGCAGCTCTTTTGAGAGCCACTTTTATTCTACAAACCATCTTAAAGCAGAGCAACACAAGTTTTCTCCTTCAAACACAAAGACCAGCTTTCCCTCTATCTGAAATACATTTCCTTCTGACTTTTCCTATTATGTAAAAAAGGTGCAAGGAAATATTTAAAAGGCAGCAAATCAAAGACTTAAAAAGTGAAAACTTAATCGTCCCATGCAAAGCAAAGCCCATAAGATTTCATTCAGGGCCCAGAAAGTTTAGAAAAATTCTTTAAAAGGCAGAATATTTATATCAACAAGAACATCCAGATTTATAGCAGCAGGAAGAAAAGAAGAGGGGAACAGTAAGCAGTAATGCTTGGAAGGGATATAAATCTGCTTGCTTCAAGAGCAATTTAAACTCAGAACTTATATATAAATATAACAGTTGGAAACTTTCTGTGTCAACACAGTCACTCCTGTCCCTCAGTTGGTTTTATTTCTCCTTCAAACACCATGCAGCAGAGCTGTCTCGTCTCCCCTCTCTCCCCAAGCCCCTGCAGATGCTCCCACCTGCCCTGGGGATCTGGTGGACCCCAACTCCAAGCCCAGTGCTGGCCCAGGACATCCCAAGCGCAGTTTCAAGCAGTGCCTGCCACCAGCACCTCAGCAAACAGCACGTGTATGTTGTACAAGGCTGTGTACTTGCAGATGCAACTTTCCAGAAAATTCAGCAGCACTGCAATGAAAGGATCATTTTCAAAGCTTCAAATCCAGGTGCTTAGAGTTAATTAACTCCATTATTTGACTTCAAAGGGGAAAAATACATGAAAAAAAATCAAAATGAAAATAACTTTCTTTCCACAGCTGAAGCGCTACAAAATCCATTTTATCTTTACATATCCACATCCTCTTTACAATGCTTTTTGAATGCTGGGCATGAAATCCTATTAATTTATAGATACTATTAAAGGCATCTGAATTTAATATTCAAATGGCCAAGTCTTTTTCCTCCCCCTTTTTGAATCTTAGCAGAAAGCAAAAGCCCCTCTTGTTGAATGTGCCTAGTGAAAAACAGCTAAGCAAGGCCAGCAGCCATTTAGCACTTGCCAGGATATTTCAACATCTATGACAATGTTCCTTGAACCCTAAAAACTGACATCATCTCTGCCTTAACCATGTCCTTTCTTGTGCCATGCAGCTGATTATCCTCTATTCCATGGAAGGCAAGCCACATCCCAGAACCTCCTCCAAGCTCCCTAACCAAGGGGTCCAGGTTTCCACATCACTCTGTGGCTCAGCTGCTCCATACCATGCATCAGCCTTTCCTCCCTCCCAGGAAAAGCTGCATCTCCCCCTCCCAGCTGAGCACCACAGCTTAATTCCCCTTATGGATCCTAAATTCCTGTATTATCCAGTGACTGCATAATTATTGAGACAAGATAGATGGGAGAAGGAATCCATAAATCTTTCATTTTTCTCAGGAAAATGAAAGAATGCTGCAGGCAAACTTTCCACTGATGTTTTAGTTGCTTCATTGAAAGCAACTGCGTGTTTTCTTCAGACAGTTGTTTTGCATGATTCATTGTGAGGCCATTAAAACAACTGCACTCTTGAATTTTAAGACTATTTGTGCTACCACACATAGCCATTCCCCCTCTTCTCTCTCCTCAGCACCAACAGCCCTTTATCTTGCTTGTCTCTCAAGAAGATGAAAGAAAACAAGGCACAGGACAAAAAGCACCCACACTGTCCCATTAATGAATCAGCCTGGCAGGATATAATTCTCACAAGGCAGGGGGGAAAATGCAGCTGTTGGCAAATTTTCAGCAGCCAATATTCCTTAGAAACATATAGATTTGATTAAAAACGTTTGTTTTCTGTCCAAATCTGGTAGGAGAAAATGAATGGTGCTCTTTGTTAGCCATCAATCTTCTCCACTTGTCCATGTGCCAGATGGCACCCCACTTCATAGGAGGAGGAACAATAAGCAAAGAATCAGTTGTGCAGTAAGTTTGCTTATAATAATTTCACCTCAAACAAGCAAAAGGAGAATAAGGATGGAAAGATGTAAAGAAGAATATTAATTCAGCGTTCATTCAGCTTATTTATTTTTGGTAATTCTTGACATCTCTGAAGATTTTACTCTCCCCGATGGATTTTGCATTTTTAAGAGAGTTCAAATGGAGCAAGACCAACTTGTTATTAAACAGCCAAACATATTGGTAACCTGCAAGGGCAGCCTGACTCCTATGGCACTGACAGACAAATGCCCCTTCCCCAGCCCCAAGAGCTTCCCTGCTGCACAACTGAGACAGAAAGAGGGTGGAAGAGGAGGCCTGAGCGAGGACCAGGGCCAGAAACTCACCCCAGCCCTACCATTTCCCTTAAAACCAAATCCAGTCACAGGTTTGGTTCGTCAAGAGGGCTGTTAAAAACAAGCAACCAGCATCTTTCACTTTCTAAGAGAGAACTTAACACGTAAGTGAAGTCACTGAGACACCGAGGAGGAACCGTACAGTGCCATTTCACAGAGTCACACTGAAGAGCAGAGCTGCGCCTCGAGATTTGATACCACTCAACAGCATCTGCTGGTATTGTGCCAATAGCATATGCTGGGAGCAGATATAGATTCCAGTGCCAGCAACAATATATTTTTTAAACCCAGCCACAGAACAACAGAGCAAGGGGAGCAGCAAGGCCTCTCGAGTGTGAAGCAGAGCCTGCGTGAACTCCCACAGCCAAACTCAAACCCAAAATTTATCTGCAGGTCCATGATTAATGGGGAAGCAGTGCCGTGGAACAGCCACATCAGATGAGAGCCCCAGGAGTCCAGAGGCAGTGGAAATTCAATGGGTCTGCCCAAGCACAGGCAGCAGGAGAGCGGGAAGTTGCCTGGCTCTCACCCCAGGATGCACAACTGGCTGCCTCTGCTGCAGACACACCTACAGAGCCCCATTCCCAGGGCTGCTCTTTCTATTCCTGCTGCAAAATACCACCACGGGGATGGCAAAGGCGGTCGGCACACTGAGCTGCGGTTCAGAAACAGCTCAAGGCTCACTGAACCAGCTCTCAAGTGTGGAGAGAAGGATTTTGGTTTTGCTCTTTAGGTATCACAAAGATGACACGTGCTGAACCAGGGGCTCTCACGTAAAAAGTGCTGGACATGCACTCTCTCACTATGAGGATCTCGTTCAGTCATCCACATATTAAAGAAAAAAAATTAAAATAAAATGTTAAAAAGCCTTGAAAATTTTGGTCTTGTCATCCCCGGCAGATTAAATAATCCTAAGGGAAACATCATTGCCTTAGCTCTAACAGATGGGATTTAGACAGACAGGATTCATTCTTTTGGCTCTGCTGTTGACCTACTGCTTGAGCCTATTCATCTCCCCTCTGTACTTCTGTTTGCTCATCTGCAAAATGAGCAAGATACTAATCTCCTGTTCAAAGCATTTTAAAACTGTGGATGGAATAGCTAAGTGCTGCCGGTGTGAAGAATAACATCACTTGCAACATTTTTTCCAGCTGTTAAGTAGTTAATTGCTCGATCTGAAGTGATCAGATGGTTTCCTCCTCTAACCAGTCCTTTCTATCAAACGGAGATCTTGACATATCGCTGAAAACATCTTGCAGAATTAATGGTCTAATTTCTCTACCAAATGTATTCATTCCTCATCTGACAGTTTGGTGAGGTACAAAGTTAGGCAGGGAAAGAAGCCCTAGAAAAAAAGAAGTAGCAGTGATAGCACACACACCCCAGAAAAACCCAAACAAACCCACAGAAACCAACTCACCTGGACATCAAAACGTCACGAGAAATTACAGCTGCCTAATACATTAAAGATAACAGCAACAGCCCCATGGTTACTGCATTATCCAGCACCAAACAATTTCATGCTCTGCAACTACATCATGGAGGGGGGGAAAGTCACAGCGAGCCTTGGCAACATTTTAAGTGGAACAAAGTTAAAACCAGCCCAAGCTACAACACAGGAGCTGTTCCCGTTCAAAGTAACTTAATCTTCTAATACGGCTGTGTACTTTAAATGCACAGGAGGAAGGAGCTTTGAGGCATTATCTGCTGCAGGCAGAGGATCTGGGGTAAGCAATACTGCCTGCTGCTGCTGCTCAGCTCAGTGCAGAGCACGGGGCCCGGTCAGGGCTAGCAGCAGCTGGAGAAAGTACACCATATTCTAAGGGTCAGCATTTTGTGCTGTCTTATACAGGTTAAAACAAATTGTTCTTATTGGTACAGACTCCAATTTTAGTGATGCAAACTTTGAGCCAGCCACAAGGCTCGCTGCATAGCCACGGTGTGTAGGTGCAGTCAGTAAAAACACACATAGCGCTCCTGGGCTTAAATGTCTCTTAATGAAAAAGGCAGAAGAGATGCAAGCGACCGAGTTTTTTTAGTCTTGTTGTAAACCTTGGTAAGGCAGGCACCGGGAGATTAACCTGTGAAACATCAGAGCTGAGAAGTGTATTTAAATCCCAATCTCACTCATGCAACCAGCCCCTCTCCAGTCTATTAAGTCTGAAACTGAGCTCTGCTCAACACAGATCGTGAGAGAGATTCAGTTTCCCAAGGTAACACCTCAATTTGCTATCCTCACACCAACAAAGCAGCAACATCTCAGGCTTTCACACCAGTTGGAAGCATTCCCACAAAGGAGAAACTTTTTTTCTTTTTCATACTAATTTAGTTTTAATGAGCTCTGCTCCCATTTCAGTTTCTCCGTAAGATACAAAGTTATCACAGGAGGCCTGGTAAATTATGCACCTTGAAGGATAAGGTGAACTTCAGACTTTANNAAGATAACAGGCACTTCCACAATGAAAAAAAAAAAAAAAAAAAAAAAAATCTTAGACCAAGATAAAGCGTTTTGTAGAGCAGAACTACTGAAGACATTTAGTGTTACAGTGGGACCCCTCCCTCCTCCTGGAGCGTGAAAAGGAAAGTATCAAAGAGTGACAAACAGAGAAGAAAGGGAGTGTGCCTATCAGGCTGTCAATCTGCCAATAAATCCCAGCGCTCTGCTAATGCCTTCAGCCCCCCAACACGTCTCACACTGTTTAAAGACACTGTGATGTGCACTCCGAAGAATTCAAGGAGGTGGAAGCAAAGCCCAAGGCCGTTATGCTTCACTGTTGAGGAAGAACAGGGAAGAAAACCCTCAGCTACGAGGATTTAAGAGACTGCAGTGCCGAAGTGCACCTGCAGCCCCTCCCATTTATCACCTCTGCCTCTGCAATTCATAGATTTGCACTTTATGCTGATACCCAGCCTGACATGGGAATATCTGTGCATGGCACAGGCTGAAAGAGTCAGAGAATCACACCTGCCTGCCCAGTATTCAGCAGCCTCTGAGAAAAGTGGTGAAAAAAAGCCACCATTGCACCACAGATTAAAAATTCAGGTTTATTTTTTTTCTTGAGTAGAACAAAATACATCAGATCCCAAAACACTGAGCCCTGGGGGTGAAACTCTGCTTTACCCAGCTGACAGAGCTTGAAGCTGACTTCAAAAGCAGCACAGCTCATCAGAGCAGATTTCCACCAAACCCACATCACAGCATTCCTGCTGTTCATCTTTATCACCACAACTGGCTCACAGTGCCCAGCGAGGTCAAGCCCTCGCTGCCTTTTTCTGTTCCACAACACTTTTCATATTTCTTCCTAAGACTGAACAGCCTGCTCCACGGCGAGCTGGGCACCTGACTCTGCAGGGGTGGATTAATAACCACAACATATTTGTAAGGCTGTCTGAATGAACCATGTATCCCCAAACTCCAGTCCCTTGTATTTTCCATTTTAAATTTCAAAATATTTCCGTTCGGTCTTTCACAGCATATGTTAAGTACAGCACATGCTATATTTCTTCAGTTCCTTATCCTTACTTTTAAGAAACTTCAGAAATATTTCTGGTTTTTAATTAATTTTTTTCTTTTTTACTGATTTTTAAGTTGGACTTATTTTTAGATAGTATTTATTTGATATTTATTTTAAATTTTATTTGTTTTTCTTTTTAAGCTATTCACATTTTTTAGAGCTGGTCATTGACAGCCACCATGTACAACTCAGGCTGTCTAAAACATATACCATGCTGTGGTTTCTGCCCACTGCAGTCAGCACTGCTGGAACATTCTCCAAGTACAACCCAAGTTTTCCCATGGAAAGTCTCTAGAGCAAGAAAAACCAGGCAGCAATCAAACACCATTACAGCCAGACCCTTTGATATTTGCACACTGTATCAAAGCCAAAGAACAATTCATTTAAAAATACTCACCATAAGCTATTTTAAAATTAAGTTTTAAATTGATAAAGCCACGGTGAGAAATTGAGATTTCTATTTTCTGAGATGTTTCTTAAATCGTGGAAGCTGGGGATGGGTGGGGAGAAGAAATTGATCCATTTTAATAAGGATACAATTGTAACTGCCAGCAATGCATTGCATTTGTCTGATGAGTCTCCGAGCAACCCTTAACCACCCTGCCCTTCCCGACATTGATGGATTGTGTAATTCCAGGAAGTAAAATATAATTATGGAGACAGATGAACAGACACCCAAGAAACAGCATTAAAAGGTACTGCATAGCCATAAAAAGCAATATTTCATATATAACATTATTAAAACTAAGGAAATGTTATCTAAGAAAGTGCTATCTGCATAAAAACTCTTTGCTTATTTTAACTCGAAAGGAATAGATGGAATTTTGTTCCATATATGGCCTACCCAGAATTTATTTATACAGTCATTTTAGAGCAGTATTTTAAGATACCTGTATCATTATGCAGACAAACTGTATTAACTTCAAAAATATAATACATAACAAAGCTGTCAGAATGTCTCTCTTCCCCTCAACCAACTTCAGAACACCTTCTGCGTTCTCTGAAGAGGTGATCAGGCTCTAATTTCCACGAGGGCAGACGACCTCTTGGGAAAGCAGGAAATCCCAGGGGAGTACATCTCAGGCTACAGACACTTCCCAAAGGTAATTCCCGAACTGATTTCTAAGTGATAGCACACATTCCTTGGCAAGGCAGAGCACAAATATTTCCTGCATGCGTGAACCGCTGGGAGCCACCACCAGCCGGCTGCTGCTCACTGTGACCTAGTCAGTTTGCCAACCTTTCATCCCAGACTGTGAGCACTTTAAAACAGACAGTATTTGTTGCTCTTTTCCATTCCTTAACACAATGGGACTAATCCTTGTTCAACATTTAAGGGTGCTTCAAACAGGAATAATCTCCTCCTCAAAGCACAGTTGATTTTTACCCTAGCACAGGAGTTGCTCACTGCGAGTAGAAAAAAAAATTTTCCATTTTCTTACTAAAGAATTGGTCTCTAAAGCTGAATTAAAAATATAGACAGCAAAATGCACTTTGTAACAGCCTTTAATAACTTACAGGGTAAAAGACCACTGAAGAAGGAGAAAAAACTTTAAATAAAAATACCCAAGCAGCAAACCAAGCAACATGCACGTATATCTTACACAGCCTCCCCCTTGAAATTGCTTAAGAAAAATGATTTCTACACAGATGGTGTTTTCCCTGTCTTGACTCCAGTTCAAACCTCCTTTTTGGAGAGACCAAGTTTTCCACTGAACCGCACATTATACACCAACAAAGAATAAATAGGCTAAATATAGCTTGCAGCCAAATCGCTGCAGTCTTGCAACGCAGCATATTCCGGAGTCCTCTGAGGACAGCCAGCATGCTGGCAATGCAGCCTGCACTATGTTTAGGTCCTCCACTTTATAAATCATTACCTCCACATCAGTCAGTGCCATCCCCTGTAGAGCCCTCTTGAAGCACACTGCTCTCAAAAGCAGAAGCACTGGGACATGGAGCCATCCCTCCGTAAGCTGCTACCTCTTTTGTTATGTTCTCCCAGCCAGCAGTGACTGAAATTCATTATCCCAGCACTGCTCTTCAGTGAGGTGCATCCAGTAGGGCTCTACACCATCAGGGGATGCCCATCCTCTTTGGAGCACACAGCCCATTGATGGTGTGAAGAGCTGAAGGTGGGGAAGGCAGCTGCCGCTGATCTCATCTCTCAGAGCATCTGAGAAGTGACATCTGAGGCTGTCAGACACCAAGGATCAGCACCGCCGCTACGAACCGAAGGAAAACCCCAAAACAACCACTACACACACCCAGAAACATTGTTCAGGGAAATGCTGAGTGTCCATGCACTTTTTAGTGATTCTCCCCAAGAGGTGAGTGTTTCTTTCCTCTCCCTTAGGAAGCACTGCTGAATTTGTGGTTTTCCAACCTTGTCTCTTTTAAGTTTGTGGCAGCTTGTCTAAAGCACAGGTCATATTACACCACGCAAAGCACAGCACTTCTGCTCCGCAAACAGCAAATTGTCACATTCAGAGGTTTGGCCCCCTCTTAATCCCCTCAGGACCAAGGGTCATTGCTGTTTGCTGCTCTTTTTTTTTTTTTGGGAAACAGTTTGTTACCTGACCCACTGGGAGGCACCTGACCTCAGGTGAGCTGCCGCCTGTCTACACATTTATTTATTTAGGTTTTATTTCGGCAGGCGAGCTCCCTGTCACAGTGGCAATGTGGGAAACGCTTATTGTTTTACATGTTTACAAACAGCCCCTTCAGATCTCCCTTCTCTCTGTCCCCTGAGGTAATATGTATTGTAATAAATTCATAATTCGCATTAGGATGATTTAAACAGCTTTGGAGTGGCGTGTTTTAGTGCCTTGATTCAATTGTCTGCCTCTCACACTGACAGCCCCGCTCGCTGCAGCTCCCGGGCGGTGGGAACTGCTCCCGCCTGCAAACGGGGATGAACAGGCAGGGACAGTCACACCTTCCAGGAGACGAGATGGGAACCACGCCATGCAAGCCCTTCCACAAGGGGATGGGAGAAACGCTGCTGTCTCACCCCAAGCACATTGGGGCTGTAAAGCTTTCTGTTCGGGGCTGCTTTTGGGCAGTGACATCAAGGAGCAGCTTCTTACCGCATTTATTATAAACGCCTACCATTCAGGCAAAAATCCTAGCAGGTTTATTAGCACCAAGCCTCTTTCAATCCGTGCACCATCTTGCAAGATGTTTGTAAAGGAAGGAAGGCTGGGTTGCCGCAAGGGAGAAGGAGATAAAACTCTTTGTCAGAGGGAAATGCCCAGGAGTCCCTCTCTTTGTTTAAGGATCTTGAGCAATGAAAATCCACTGACAAAACACCAGCACTTCTGCTGTTGTCACAACACAAAGAAATTGTCTTACAATGTGACAGCAAAAGTTGGCTTTTAAATATTATAACGACTGCCTCCAAAGGTAAACAGCTGCATGTAAATACATAATGGATCTTGGATAACTGCTTAGTGTTTCCACCTTGTACCAACCCCAAACCACTAAGTACTTACCAGCTGTTGCTTTCCCTACAGATGCAAGAATATGCAGATGAACAACAAAAGAATAAAAATCAATGTCACAGCTTTCCTTTGATGTTTTTAAAACTGCAAAACTTGGTACACAACCTTTCATATTCATGTTGCAACTTCTGTAAGCCATGCTGGTGGAAGTATCAAAGCATCAGCAATTACAGTTGTGACAAGAAAACCATGATAAAAGGGTCACACTGTGATTAAAGCATACTTTCCTATTAATCTAGATGTCTTTTTTTGTTGTTTTTAATTAGGTGCATTCTAGTAAAGATTAAAAAAAAAAAAAAGTTTTGTTTTCTTTTCCTAGCACCCAAAATAGAAGATGCTGTAAAGATTTGTTCCGTATGGTTGGACTCAATCTTGAAAGTCTTTTCCCACCTAAACCATGCTATGATACTATAATACCCTACTTGAAGACACCACATCAACTATGAGGATCCCTGGTACTTGGGGTTAGAAGTGCTTTTTTTTTCTCCTATTATCAGCCAGAGTAATCCACTGCACCTTCATAATCACAGAGGACCATGAGGGACTGTCCCATGCTGAACCCAACCCCGGGCACTGTTTGACTAACAGAGGTTCACGTGGCATCAGCAGTTCGCCCTGGAATTACCACCCCTGGCTTTTCTACCACCTCCACATGTTTCAGGGGGCCTATCTTACCTGCATTCACTTTTTTTTTTTGTCCCAGCTGCAATCTCCCAGCCAAGTGGAGATACTGCTTAGTGGTATTTGCTGACTTTCCCACATCCCTCCTGTCCTAGAGAATTAACCATCTCTGATCAATTATCACCAGCATCTTTTCCTGTCTTTGCCTGTGTTGTAATTCCTCATTTTGTGTTTCCATCCTCTAATCACAGTGTCTAGTGCTATTATGTTTTACCCTATTTCTGTTACACTTCTGCTCTACTCCAGATCAAACTGTAATTTCAAACAGCAATAGCAACAAAATTACTTACTGCACAGCAATCAGCCAACTAAACAAAGATAAAACTAATCATTTAGTAAGTCATCCTAGGGATTTTTTTCCAGCTGTAGCAAAGGGCAGTAAGACATGAGATCACCAATTAATCAGGCTCTAAGATATCTTCATCTTTGCCCCTCTCCTTTCAACCACAGAACTGCTGTTTTCCACTGTCTCACAAATTATTTAACACACTTATTCTAAATCCAGCTGTCTTCAGACTAATTTCAATAACAGAATTCCTCTTTCCTCTGTTACAACCCTCACAGAGTTGAAATCACATCATAGTTGACAACAGCAAGATGTGACACCCTTGGGTTCCATTAATGCTGAATAAAACATTGGCCTCAACTTTTTTTCCTCCCCCTGAGGAGGGAGTTGAGCCTGGTAAACACAAGGGACTGCTCTGTCAGGGAAGCCATGCACAAAAGTCTTTAGAACAGTGGCAAACTTTTTATCTCTGCATCTCAGAAAATGCAAGAGCTCATAGAGGACAGATACTATATTTTAGCACAACCCTCCAAACCTCACAGCAGGCTGTCAAACCATATTAGTACATATCTGTCTCGTAACTCGTTTGGGATGCACTCCTCAAAAATTCCAACCTCAGAACATATGTACCCATTGTGATAGGGCATTTAAAAAAAAAAAAAAAAAAAATCGACATAAAAGTCAACAACAGTTTATAAAGAAGGATTATGGATGCAAAGAGATTTGCATCTGATATATAACCAAAATCCCAGTGATCTGGATTAAAGCAGGAAAGCCTCCTTTAGATACTCAGAAAGTCGGGGGGGGGGGGAAAAAGAAACTT